>CM019149.1:191787537-191822623 GCA_009733165.1 Naja naja | reverse complement strand
TGTTCCCAGGGAACCTGGATCTAAGTTGATCAATGTGCCTGCTCCAGAGGAGTCATCTCTGTTTGTACCCTGTAAGAATGAGGGCCTGTGATCTGAGTTTACGCAGCAGAAATCCACAAAGGTTCACCTATAAGGTTCTTAGCATTACACAGAATCACCCACCACTGTACAAACTTTGGAAGTGGAATCCAGTGGTGTGGTGTGTTAAAAGTGTAATAAAGGGCGTCAAGGGAAGACTTAAGTTTCCTACCCATCAACAACTCTGCTGGGGATAAGTTATTAGATGGGTTAGAGGATGTGGACACTAAGAAGTTTTCAACCTTCTCAGTGATGTCCCCTAGGACCCAGCTTGTACATTTGGTAAATGTACCATGCGTTCAGCCCGCCTAGCGAAGGGTGCCCAGGGGTAAGGGCATGTCTGATACCCTGTGTTGTGATAGGATTCAAAAATGTTAGATGTAAATTGAGGGCCATTGTCAGAGGCAAGAACATCAGGTAACCCTGGGTTAAAAAGTTTCTGAGCTGCTTGATGACAGCATCAGTTGTGGTGGATGCCATGGGAAACACCTCTAGCCATTTGGAATATGCATCTACTATAATAAGGAAAGTGTGCCCTCTGGTAGGACCTGCGAAATCAATGTGGATCCTAGACCATGGGCCCCTAGGACATTCCCATTCCTGGGCCGGAGGTGGGCAGGCCTGACTACCTGGCAATAGGGACAAGATGCAAACCCAGTTTTCAACCATTTTGTCAATACCTGGCCACCATACATAACTCCTGGCCAATCCCTTCATCCTTACAATCCCAGGATGACCCTCATGTAACATTTCCAAACCTCTTTGCAGTTTTGCAGGAATAACCACCCTGTTACCACACAAAATACATCCTTAATACAGATAATTCAGTTTGCCTGGACTTAAAAGGTTGGGCAGGTGAGATATAGATCTTGAAGAGGCCAACCTTTCTTAATCCAGCCTATAACAGGAGCCAACACAGTGTCTTTGGCAGTCTCTCTGGCAATTTCAGCAGCATGAACTGGAAGCTGGCAACAGTTTCTAGGAAAAAGGTGTGTGTTTCAGATTCAAAGTCCTCCTGTGGCAAGGGGCAGTGGGCAACGACTCAGTGCATCAGCATGTCCAATGTCCTTGCCAGGCCTGTGAATCAGTTTGTATGAATAGGCTGCAAGAAATTCAGTCCACCTCAGCATTCTTGGTGACAGGATAGTAGCTTAGGTTTGTCTCCTGCCACAATGCCTAATAAGGTTTGTGATCTGTAACAATGGTGAATGACCTGCCATACAGATATTCATGAAATTTCTTGACAGCTGCAACAACTGCCAATGCCACTTTGTCCAGTTGGCTATAATTCCTCTCTGCTTTGGTCAAGGTGCAAGAGTAAAATGCAATAGGGGCTTCTCTCCCACTGGGAAGTCTGTGGCTCAACCCCCCCCCACTCCAAAAGGGGATGCATCACAAGTCAGTACAACAGGCAAGTTCTCAGAGAACTGTATCAGTACAGCATCAGATGTTATTAGTCTCTTAATACTGTTAAATGCTGATTGTTCCTTCCTCCCCAGATCCAAACAGACTTCTTATCAAGTAATCTGTGCAAAGGTTGGCAATGGCTGCTTTTGAGGTAGAAACATGTATAAAGTTAATAAGTCCAACGAAAGCTTGTAAATATGTTTTGCATTTAGGTTTAGGGTTCTTTTGATTGCTTTAACCTTGGCATCGTGTAGGGTGGATGCCATGCTTGTCAATCATGTAGCCCAGGAACTCAACCCTGTCTGTCTTAAGTGTGCATTTGTCTTCCTTGACTTTAACCCCGCTTACTGAATCTGGTGAGGACTTCTCTGAGTCTTTCTTGAAGCTGAGTGTCATTTTCAGCAGATTAACACATCATCAAAGTAAGGCAGTCTTGGAGCATTCTTTCCATAAGGCTTTGAAAAATGCCTGGTGCCACACTGACTCCAAATTGTAACCTTTTACATTTGAAGGCACCTCTATGAGTCACAATGGTTTGGGCCTCTGCAGTGGCATCATCAACTGTTAGTTGTTGATATGCCTGGGCCAATCCAATTTGGCAAGACTGTACCCCTGCCAAGTGAATGTAACAGATGATGCACAATTGGTACTGGTATGCTCTGCTGCAGCGCATGGTTCAGTGTCCCTTATAGTCTCCACAAATTCTTACTGACCCATCAGCCTTGACTGGTGTGACTATGGAGTTTCCCATCTGGAGTGATCAGTGGGCTCTAAAACCCTTGAGCAATTAATTTGTCTAATTGTGCATCAATTTTTTCCTTTAAAGCAAATGGAACCTTCTGGGCTTTAACGAATTGGGGCACCTTGGGATCTAGGTTGAAGGTGATAGGGGTCCCCATATACTTGCCCAGTCCTTCGCTGAAGACCTCTGGAAACTCAGACTTCAAGGCCTCCTCCCATTCAGAGTTGCTCATGTGATTGATGCCAGTCACTCTCGATCCTAGTGGCTTGAACCACTCAAGTCCCAGCAAGCTTGGGCGATCCTTGTCCACAATGGTCAGGGGCAAACGTTTGTGTGGCCTTTAAACTGCAGTTGAAATCTCTTGCTCCAACTACTGGAATCTTGTTCCTTGGTAGTCTTTAAGAGTCAGTGCTTGCTTCTGGAAATGTTTCTTCTGAATGTTGGGAAGTAGCCTGTGAATAGTGTCCCATGACACCATAGATAAATAAGAGCCTGAGTCCACTTCCATTTGGCAAGGCCTCCCTTCAATGAACACCTTCACATGTACTTTTCTGCTTTTCAAGGGTGAAGAATGACCAATGGTGATTGTTTGATGAGTTTCATTCTTCCCATTTGCTTCTGAATTGCGCCCCATCTTTTCAATGAAGTTGTTGGGCTTAAAATCCTTTTTAGGAAATTTCTTCCTACTAGGTGGAGTTCTGGATGATTTGCAGGCTCTGGCTAGGTGACCCCTTTTCTCACAACGTAGGCAGATGGTGTCTAAGAACTTCTTCAGTGCGGGGTGCCCCCCCACAGCCTCTGCAATAAAATTCTTGCCTCTTTTTCCCAGGGTCTTTCCTTTTCTTCTCCATTCTGAGTCTAAAAATTCCATCCTCCACCTCACTGCAATCTGAATCAGAGTCTATTTGCTCGCAATGGGTTGTTGTGGATTTTTCCACATCAGAATGGCTTGAGGCCTTGTTAATCTTTTTCATGGCCGCTGCTGAGGACTTGGTGGCTTCCGCTGAAACAGCTTCTTCGATGGCATCCTTAAACGTGATCTTAGGTTTCATTAACAGTTTGCTTTGTAAGACCTTATCTTTGAGGCCTAGGACAAACCAATCACGCATAGCCTCTTCTAAGTTGGTAAAGTCACAAGCACCCCCAATGTCCCTTAAACTTGCCACGAAGTCATTAACATTTTCACTTTCCCCTTGATCCGACGGTAACTCGTGTTCTTAATGAGGCACGATACTTGTGGGTGTAATGGGCTCTAAAAGCTTTTCCAAATCAGGCCATTCCATTACCTTCAATTCTGCAGCTCCCGCCAACGCCTTCACCATCTTGAAGACTGCCGGACCGCAGTGCGTGAGAAATACCGCCCTCTTCCGCTTCTCGGGAATATCGGCGAGGTCATTTCCTTCCAAGTACATCTGGAAGCAATCCGCATACAATTCCCAGTCTTCCGCCGCTGGATCGAACGGGGCTGGGGGGGTGTTCAGCACAGCCATCTCACTCTTCTGCTCTCCTTCCGCGTTGTCTCTTCTTCAGGGCAATCCCATCCTCGTCGCCAGTGTTAAGTTTGCATGAAGAGTCAGATGCGAAGAGCTTCAGTGAAGAGTTTATTACGTGACTACAGCTCGAATGGACCCGACTTGGCTGGGCTACGGCTGCTTCTTATAGCCAGCAGCCGTAGTTGCCAGCCAATGGGAGTGCAGGGTTTCTTCCCGCACTATTTAAACCAATACCAATTTACATTTTACAAGAACAGTTCAAATAAACCAATAACATTCAAACCTACATACATAACATAAATATTTTAAAGAAAGGCCTATTACTGCCTTTCTACTTCCAGACAACATCCAGACCTTGTTCTACATCTTCTTCAGTGGTTTGAGTTTCAAAAGCACAAATCTACTGTCTTTTATGGTGAGGACATAGTAGGGAATCTAGACTTAAGGGAGTGGGAGAAATAGTTGGAATTCTACCATATGCCCCTTGCTTAATGGGCTGAGGTCTGTGCTTCTATGTATTCTGCCATTATTCACTTCAGTACAATGGTATTCTAGTTCAAAAACCAAGTTATCAATTGAAAACAGTGTTTAAGTTACATCACTTCAAATTTAAAGAGAAGCTTTTTTCAATTAAAAGCCTTTTTGTTGCCAAGTGCCAGATGAATTAATACTACTGGAATGTTTGAGAAAGGTTGAGAAGGGTTGTGCCAAACCTATTTGCTTTTTTCTACTAATGCTCATACATTTAATCACACATGTTTCATGTTTGCCTTAAAATATAACATATGAAAAAACAATAGCATTGTAGTTTATAAGACATATTTCCAAGTTATGCAAATTAATTTCTCCATCTTGTTCAAAAAACCAAAGTAAAACCCCAATAAATTGCTGTTTTACAAATCTCAATAAATGAACAGCAATGACAAAATATGTTTAAAAAAAGATTTTGAGGACCTAGAAAGAGTACTGAGAAGAGCAATATAGGTGAAAAGGGGTTTGGAGGCTAAATCGTATGATGAATTACTAAGAAAACTAGATATGTCCTGTAGCCTATGAAGAGAGGATTAGGAATGATTAACTGTCATCCAATAGTTGAGGGTCTGTCCAGGGGAAGAATGTCCATCTATTCTCTATAGCACCTGAAGACAGGACAAGAAGCAATGGGTAGAAGCTCACCAGAGGGAGATCCCAACTGAAAATAAAGAGGAATCTCCTGACAGTAAGAACAATTGATCACTCTACAGCTTACTACTTGGCATTGTTGGTGTTCCATCACTGGAGTTTTTTGAGAAAAGATTGGACAACAATTTATCCAGAATGGTATAAGGATTCCTGCCTTTGGCAGGGGGTTGGACTAGAAAATCTCCAAGATCACATCCAGCCCTATGATTCTATGAAAAGGAAATCTATCTTTCTCCATTCTATGGGCAAAACAAGTAGAAAGACATATTTTACCTTCAGTCACAATGTGGGTCATCCATCACAACCCTAAACATTGAATTTAACCTATACTGTTATGTTTTGGAAAGTACATGACAGATTTTCTTTTCATCCCATCACTGTAATATGAGTATGATATGATATTTATAAAGTGGATTTGTTATATTAAAAAAAATTGATGTCATTTATTATGGTTCCTATTTTAAAAAATAAAAGTAATAAACCTTTTTAAAAATCCCTTTATGAAATTGTTTCATAATTGCAATTACAAAGTAAGGTCGCAAGGGTATATATTATATAAATAAAGAACTACTAAATATTAGATGGATTGCAAAGACATAATTAACAGAAATGAGTCAGTTCTTCTTTTGTGCAGTCATCGGTGTATGTTTCATTCATTTATCAGATGGAATTAATATGACTCACAGTCATAATATATTCAATATCTTCATTTTTATGAGATGAGAAATGTAAGACACCATGGATTCCATTCTAGTTCTCTTTACAAAACTCTATCATTCAGTGATTATTCACAGCTGCTAAACCAATGAGTAAACTTTACATAAGAGATAGCCATGATAGAGTCCAAAAAAGGACACCTCAAGAGAAATACAACATGATAGTCTATTGGGAACCTATCATGTATACAACTGCCAAGTTTCCCAGCTGGCTCAATTCTAATGAAATAGGAGCTACTATGAACTTTTCTCCCCCACCAACCCCCACTCAAAAAAAAAATCCAATCCCAAACTAGAAAGCCATGTTATATTTGGAAATTTAACTATTTTTCTTGTTGCTGATTACTTAAAACGTCTCATTAACTTAAACTGCAATTTAATACAATAATTTACTTGGAATGCTGACACCAAGCCCAGAAAAACAAACAGTTTAATTTAAATGTTACTTACTAAATATATTTGTTAAATATAATTAGAACCATACCATTTAATCAGTTATTCAAATCAATTTGTAAAAAACCTTGTAATAAAACATGACTGGATGATATGATCAACATTTAAAAAATCCTGAATCATTACATTTAATGATTTACATTTATAGAACTTGAAAGTGCTATAGAATGTTTTAAGAGCCATCCATATTTAAAATATAATGATGTCATGCTAACACTTGGAAAATTATATTTATATTATAAAAATTATATTTATTTCAGAATATATTTTTCAGGCTGACAAATTTTTTCTAGGTATGCAAATGTATATTCATCAATAAATCAAAATTAATAAAATGAAACTCAGCTCTAAATAACATGAGTTGAGAAAACAGATTACTAAAAGATTATAAATTGTTTAATACATTATCAGTAATCAACCTTTGAAATATATTAGCGGATTGAATGAGGGGTGGGATTCTACCGGTTCTCACCTATTCGCTAGAACCTGTTGTTAACTTTCTAAGCAGTTCGGAGAACTGGTTGTTGGATGAAATCTCATTTCATTTTTTCCACTTCACAGGGCTAATCCTGTAAGGAAGGCAGGAAGGAAATATTCTTGTGTTGTTTCCAGGGTAATCTTTATTGCCCTGCTTACAGAAGCTGCCTCTCCATTAACCCTTATTATATACTTGGGAGTATGCATAGACTTTCTGTCTCTGGAGGTTTTTTTTCTTTCTTGGTACTTTCTTAAAGGGGAAGGGTTGTTTTAAGCTTTTTACACTGCTGTTGGAAGGAAATACTCCCCTATTGAAGTTCTTCCAGCCGGGATCAGCACTTTGAAGAGATAATTGAATAATGAAGCAGAGCTGTTGGAAAGAAACTTTTAATGACAAGGAACCAAGATGAGTGACATTCAGCAAGGCTTCTTGGCTAGCTAGAAAGATTGACATTCAAACGTAAGTTTACAAACCCTTTCTGAGTTTTGGTCTAAAACTGGTTTTTGGTGAAGTTTAATTCTGTACTTGGTGAAGTTTAATCCTGTGTTTATTGATGGGATAATTTTTCCTATTCAGCTTCATTTGGAAGGAAAAAGATTAATCTCTGTTCCTGAAAAGAAACTGGGTTGAGAAATCTGGTTAGTTCCTGTGTCTATTTGTTCTGGTAATTGGTTTAACAAGCAACAGCTACTGTTGTGATTTAATTATTTGTTTTGTGTTTGAAATTTTTCCTGCCTCATGGTTTCTTTTTCTATCTGGGGAGGGGGTCTTCCTTCACTGCTTTAGTGGTATCTGGTACCATCCTTTTGGGATGTACTTCCAAGAGGCAGGATGCAAGGTTGGCACTGATTTTTTACTGCCTTTCTGAGGGGCATGTCACCTTTCCTTAAATCTGAATGATTTCCTTAGGATATCTTATGAGGTGAGTGAGGTGAGTGAGACCAGCTGGTATCTTTAAGTGGTACAAATGGATCTAAGGATTGCTTCTCCTGGGTGTGCTCTTTCTGGAGAGCTTAAATGACCTCTCTGCTAAAGGGTTTCACCTTATGAGCATTGCATTTTAACTAATTCCTCAAGGTGCTCTGGCACCTTGCCTGATTTGTAACTCTGGCTTGCAGGCATTTTTAATCTAATGATTGGTATTTAGGGCATCTTTGCAAGCAAAGAAGCTTTTTGTATTTTTGTACAGGTAATCCTTGATTTACAACAGTTCATTTAGTAACCAAAGTTACAACGGCACTGAAAAAAGTGACATGACTGTTTTTCACACTTATAACCATTGCAGCATTCCCATGCCACAAGAAGCCAGGCGAGGAGAAGCGCCCTTCAAAGTGAGTGATGTCGAGTTGGCCATGCCCACCTAGTCACATGACCACCTAGCTACACCCACCCAGTCACATGATCACCAAGCCATGCCCACCAAGCCACACCCACAGAACTGGTTGTTAAAAAATTTGAATCCCACCCCGGACTCAATTTATATATGAGGTAGAATTATAGTTATATAAGAAACCTATGATCTTTTGGATCTTTCTTCTTTCTACATTTAAAAGGGGCTAGTGCAATTTCTTTTCTCATCATGACCCTCAACAGAGACCTGGTGAAGCCTCCTCTTCTTTTTCCTCTTTCTCCTTGTTAGCTCACCAGAGAACTGACTGCTCACTGTGCCGAGGGTGTGTGTGTGTGTGAGGGAACAAAGGGAAAAGCCAACTCCCCATTCTGACATGTCTCCAAGACCTTCCTTCCTTCCTTCCTTCCTTCCTTCCTTCCTTCCTTCCTTCCTTCCTTCCTTCTGTAGAAAGTTAGCACTCACCCCACTCCTAGAAGAATGAAATATTATAGGAAATATTAAAAAGGCAGAATATTATATTTCCTTGAATGAGAAAAGGAGAAACGTGTTTTTAAAGACAAAGCAGTTTCCTGCAGCTCCCTGCCCCCCTTTCAGTTCCAGGGTGATGGGATTAAGACATGGCCCTCAGAACATGATGGGATTAGACCTCTACCCATCTCACCAAATGGCACCTGGGAAGATTGCATCACCCAGCAGGATTCAACCAAACTTAGATTCATGGCAGCACTTTGGAAGTGCTTTGAAGCCTCTCTAGCCAACTGCAAAGTTAGGGGTCACATTAAGACCATAAGCCAGGGGCAACAGAATGTAGCCAATTACACCAAGGACCATGACCTAGCCTGCCGGCTGACTGACTGGCCACAGGACATCCTGATTGGGTGCTTCCAAGGTATGCTGAAGAATGAAGTCTATCATAACCACATTTCCAGGGGTATCCTCCCACCCTCCATGGATAGTATATCTTGGTGGAGGAAGCAGAGATTGACCTGGCCCTTTCCCGACACCACCCAGGGCATGGTGGAGATCCTTCCAGAAAAGAAACAATCCTCCAAGCCACTGCCATACACCCAGAGCCCACATTGCCATTCCACTGGTTGATTCAAGTGTGGGAAGGAGGGACACCAAGCAGCCAAATACAAAGCTGTGCACCCAATCCAGAAGGCACTCCCAGGCCCTGCCAAGAAGCTGGGTAAGCCACCACAGAGAACCCGTGAGATAGTCCTGGAGAGGGAGGAAGTCGTAGAGTGCATCCATCCTCCAAGGATGATGAGAGAACTCCAACTGGCCCCAAGGACAGCCTAGTGGAGAGCGACACTGACTCTGATGATGATTCCTTGATGTTACTCAGTCCACCCAGTAACCTCCCTATAGAACTGATGTACCATACTTGGAGCACAAGGGAGACTTATTAGCCCTCCTGGACTCAGGTTGCATCAAGTACCTGATCAGCCTTGCCCTAGTTGAGAAACTGGGCTTGAGACTTAAGCAACTCAAGGTGCCCATGGCTTTTTGCCACCTTGATAGAAGGTGGTGGTGATGGCAGGGTTGGGGGGGAGTTTCAGCAATGTTTGTTATAGATGAGGATAGGGGTGTACACAGAGTCTTTGAGCTTTATCATAGTCCCTGGTATGGAGAGATTCCTCGTGTTAGGTTTAGCATGGCCATTGAAGTGGAATCCCTATGTGAACTGGAGTCCGATGCTGTTAAAGATTCAGCGAGCCAGCCAGAATGGGAAACTGGAAAAGAACTGTGGGATCCCTACTCCTAAGTGATGGGTGAAGCCAAGAAGGGAGGTGGCAGCTGCAATAAAGAGATTCCCCTCAGATCCTCAGATCGGAACCTGCAGGATGTTTTCAGTGAAAAGGGCTCAGACACACTCCCATCCCACCAACTGACTGCTCCATAGAAATCCTACTGGGAGCCAAACTACACAAACCTAAGCAGTGTTCCTAGGGAATTAGAGAAAATGCAAACTTTTGTAGACAAAAAAACTGAAGTGCAGCTTCATCCAGCCTGTCAGACTGAGTGTTGCTGCTCTGGTATTATTCAGAGAGAGAAGGATGGGTCCCTTCATCTATGCATTGACTTGTGTGCTGTTGAGACAGTATATAGGTAATTGGGAATTGAGATTGAGTTCGAGTTCGGAGCTATCCCCTTAAGGGAATGCTTCATGGTAAATGTAGTTAATGCATCATGGTAAATGTAGTTCATGTCATGTGGTCATATCTGTAATCCTGATTGGTCACTGAATTGACCCTTGGTTGGGTTGGGGGAGTTTCCTTTATTCCTGCTTGGACCCCAGCAGCGTGCTGGTGTCTCACACTTTGCTCCATCGTTATGGGTATTTTTACACTATGAAGTCAGCTGTGCAAAGAGTTGGACATTAGATGAATCTCGACATAACCATGAGTTACACCTTGAGAATGCCTTGTGATCCAATAAAGAAACTTTGTATGGAAGCGTTTGTAGAGTTTGTCTGTCTGTCTTTATATTCAGCCAGCAATTAAAAGACAGAACAGTAAAAATACATTGTTTAATCGGAAATCCCAAAGGAAAAAAAATACAGTTGAATTGGAACTCCCAAGTGAAAGTACAATGCTAATCTGAATTTCCAAAGTAAAGATATAAATTGATCAGATTGCCTGTGAAGGAGTGAATAAGTCAGCAATCTGATATCCTAGGAAAGCAAAGAAGAACGATTTAAGCCCTGAATTCTCTATCTCTGAGCAAGGAAGTTTTTAAAAAGCCTGTTTGAATTGCTGGGAGGGGCCAGAAATCCCCCCCCCTTTTGCAAAGAGACAAACAAGTAGCATCCTGCTGGCTCTCTTTGAATTTTTGGCTTCTCTCTGCTGAATCAGTGACTGTTTGCAAACAAGAGAGGGAATTTGGGCAGGAATCTGGGATATTTCCTGAGTCTTCAGCCACAAAGCAAAAACAAAAGTTTTTTTTTTAATTCATATTTATATCCCGCCCTTCTCTGGAGACTCAGGGCGGCTTACAATTTTTTTTTTTGGAGTACAACCCAATGCTCTCAGCAATAGCCTTCATTCCATTGTATATGCCTGCTTATTATTAGGGCTTTTTTTTTTGCCCCCCCAAGCGGCATTTTTACAAAGTCAGCTTATTGCCCCCAACCATCTTGGGTCCTCAATTTACCTACCCCGAGAGGATGGAAGGCTGAGTCAACCTTGAGCCTGGTGGGATTCGAACCTGTACTAATTACAGGCAGCTGGAACTAAGTGCTAGGCGTTTAACAGCCTGCACCAGCAAGGCTCTTTAGTTCCCTGATCAACAGGGAAGTTGATTCCCCTGTTCATCAAGAGGAAGAGGGTCATAAAGAGGCCCCTTTGTATGCCATCACTTTGTATATGTGATTTACACGCTCGTTTTCTCAGATTCAGAATTCTTTTGTTGCTACCAATATCTTTTCTCTAATTAATGGAGTCTAAGCATTTCTTTCTTGGATTTTGAATGGAGCATCATCTGACAGTTGGGTTGGGGGAGTTTCCTTTACTCCTGCTTGGACCCCAGAAGCGTGCTGGTGTCTCACCCTTTACTCCATCATTATGGGATGAAAGATCACTGTATTTTTACACTATGAAGTCAGCTGTGCAAAGAGTTGGACATTAGATGAATCTCGACATAATCATGAGTTACACCTTGAGAATGCCTTGTAATCCAATAAAGAAACTTCGTATGGAAGAGTTTGTAGAGTTTGTCTGTCTGTCTTTATATTCAGCCAGCAATTAAAAGACAGAACAACTTGGTTTTGTTTTTGTTATTGCTGTTGCCATGAAGTCGTGTCCAACCCATTGGGACCCCATGGACAACATTCTTCCAGGCCTTCTTGTCCTCTACCATCCCCCAGAGTCCATTTAAGCTCACGCCTACTGCTTCAGTGACTCCATCCAGCCACCTCATTCTCTGTCATCCCATTCTTCTTTTACCCTCAACCGTTCCCAGCATTAGGCTCTTCTCCAGTGAGACCTTCCTTCCCATTACTGGCCAAAGTATTTGAGTTTCATTTTCAGGATCTGGCCTTCTAAAGAGCAGTCAGGGTTGAACTCCTCTAGGACTGACCAGTTTGATCGCCTTGCAGTCCAAGAGACTCTCAGGAGTCTTCTCCAGCATCATAGTTCAAAGGCCTCAATTCTTTGGTGCTCAGCCCTTCTTATGGTCCAACTTTCACAGCCATACATTGCAACTTGGAAAACCATAGCCTTGACTATACACACTTTTGTTGGCAGGGTGATATCTCTGCTTTTCAGTTTGCTGTCTAGATTTGCCATAGCTTTCTTCCCCAGGAGCAAACATCTTTTAATTTCTTAGCTGTAGTCTGCGGTGATCTTGGAGCCTGTCATTACCTCCATTTCTTACCCATCTATTTCCCAGGAATTGAAAATGTCTACCCACCATCCCTAATGAATGATATGTTAAGTCATTTGGTTAAGGAGAAAATCTTTATCAAACTGGACTTGTGAGAGGCGTATTATTGGGTTAGGATCAAAGCGGGTGATTGCCTCTTGGGATGTTTCCAATTCCGGGTCCTCCTGTCAGGGTTCCAAGTAACACACCCAATGGAATCAAAACTCCAAGGCAGGCACGTTCCTCAAAGTATAAATTAATTAGGCATGTCATATTGGCACATCTGGGGAAACCTCCCCCCTGGTTTCCCCCCTAGCTAAAAGTAGAATTTTCTTTCCCCTGCCCAGGTAGTCCATCATATGGTCCAATCTGGCCACAATCCAAGGGTCACTGGGTCACAGATCCTTGCACCTGGTGGAAAAGTTCTCGGTTCTCAGAAGAAAGAATTTTATTATGGCTACAATCCTCTAGCTATCTTTTCCTTCCCCTCCCATTCTCACAGTTCAACTCACTTCATTGTGGTAGCCCTGAAAGTACTAGGGGAGGGGGAAATGGTTCCAGGGCTGACACCTCCCTTTCAGACTGCAAGGGCCCCCTGCTGTATTCATGCAGTTAATAAATGTTCATGCATAAGCATCTGTACAAGGGAGTGCTACTTTATCTGAATGACGTTTTAATTATACTGAGACTATGGCAGAACATCTAAAACTGGTCAAAAAGCTCCGAGCAGCCCAAATTGTCAAAATGCAAGTCCACCAAAGCAAAATTGACTGTCAAGGCTACTGCATTTCTCATGAGGAGACAGAGATGGACCCCAAAAAGGTGCTGGCAGTACTGGACTGGGCTCTTCCACACAGCAGGAAGCAACTACAAAGCTTCCTGGGGTTCACAAATGTTTACTGGCAATTCATCCCATCATTTGCCCTGATAGCCATCTCTATCCCCAATCTGCTAAAGACAAAAGGGGAGGAAAAACCCAAGTTTAGCCAGTTGCTGAAATGGACAATGGAATTCCAACAGCATTTGAAACTCAAGCACCTGTTCACAGCAGAGACAGTGCTGAAACATCCAGACTTCATCATTCAGGCAGATGCTAGCGATGAGGCAGTGGGGGCAGTATTGTTACAAAAAATGAGCAAGTGCAATAGTTGTGTGCATATAATTCTAAAAACCTCACTGAAATCAAGCACTGGTGGGTGGTCTGGAGAAAGCATATGCAGTGCACTGGGCACTCCTAACTTGGAGATATTTCTTAGAAGGGAGCAAAACACCTTTTGAGGTATGGACTGACCATAAAAATGGAGGATTATTGGGTTTTATATTTGGAGTTTTACTTCTGTAAGCTGCCAGAGTCACTGTGAGTGATTATAAAAACATAGTTAGATTAAGTTTTCTAAATAAATAAATTTAAATAAATATAGATTGCTCTGACACAAACAATTACAGACTTCCAGTTGACGTTGCAGCGTGAATGGCTGGAAAATAGTGGGTTCTGCCAAGATCCATGAAATCCAGCCGGTAACCACTGTCAGGAAACCCTTCAGGGTCATAGCCACCTTGGAGGGGCAGTAAGGAAGGAGAGGCACTTTGCTGACCACAAAGGAAATCGCAATTCCCTTGTTAGGTCTGAAGCAAGCTCTCCCCAAACGACAGCAGGGACGACGGCCATTTTCTGTCTGTCATGAAACTGGGACAATGGGACTACAAGAATATTCTGGAGAAGTGTATGGACAGAGCGTTCAAACTGGATGAAATAATACCAACATTTACTCTAAAGATTGGAAGTAATAAAAAGAATATTAAAAGATAACTCCTAAGCTTAAGAAACTGGCAGATTGGCACATGGAGAAAAAGAAAACTGAGAACAAAGAGGCAAAAGAAGCCCAAGATAAGCTAATAAAATACAGAAAGCTTGGGAAAAGCCCAAATAACTTGAAAAATGATTTTTGGGAGAATTTATTTGGTTTATTTGTATTTTCAAATTCCCTGGATTTAATTGGAAACTCAGCTGTTTTTGACAGACTATTTAATATTGGATTTGGGTTAAGAGAGCCATCTACTGGAGGAAGAGAAGTACTACAGCATAGTAGCCACAGGATTTTAGAGGAATTTTAGCATTTTAGAGGAACTTACTTCAATAAACACAAAGCCAAATACACAACATAGAAGCAACAACATCTGGAGGATGGCCTGATGTTGACTCTACTGTTGATGACTTGGATAATTTTGAAAGATTTACTGAACCTTTTTTTGTTCTTTTTTCTTGCCCTTTGGAAGGTTTATAAAAAGGAACTAACCTGCAAATAACTAAACTTAACTAAATTTGGCTATTGGATTAAGGAATTGGAAGATGGGAGGAATCTAGTGGTTTAATTTGGACTTGGACTATTGGACTTAATTTGGACTTTTGTTAATGTTATTCAACAGAATATCCTATGCGACAAAAGAAGAGAAGTGTTAGAAGAAAAGAGAAAAGAAGGACAGATAAATAAGACTTTAAAATTTGGACAATTGGGAGATATATAATTGGGGAAATGTAAATTGTAAATTGTAAAATAAGGAGTTTTACAAAATGGATTTCCAAGCGACAGCAGAGCTATATGGAGAAATATTGATTATGTTAAAAGATATGTGTGAATTTTGGAAAGGCAAAAGGGAGAAAAGGGGATTGTTTAAAGATACAGAAATGAACGTAGAAGCTACCCAACAATTAGGGGGAAAAGAACGACATGATACTCAAGAAATAGGTGAAAAGTTAGAAAAGGCAGCGGAAGGGGGAAAGTAAAAAGAGATGCAAGAAGTTAAAAATAAAGAGGAGAAATGATTAATAAGCAGAAAACATAATCCCATAAAAGCTTATAATAGAATAGAGGGAAAAGGGAAAAATCTCCTTAAGAAAAACAAAAAAGAAGTTTTGTTGAGAGCTAAATTATAGATTAAAGGTTTGAAGACCTGTGATTTACTGTAGAGTCTGACAATGACTTCATACCATGGGAAGCCACACCACTCTCCTAGAAGAATGAAAAACTTTGAGGAATATTAAAAGGCAGAATATTATATTCCCCAAAGAGAGGAATGGAGAAACTTGTTTTTTTAGAGGCAGAAAGCATCCCCCACCTTCCTTAATAGCCCACAGCAGATGTTAGCATTTAAGAGCTAGAGAGCTTATTGAAAGAAGACAAGTATCCAGATAGCTCTATTCATAAACAAATGCCATCACCCAAGATCCAACACAGGAAAAAGCCATTAAGCCACAATAGGAATTATCCAACATCCTTTCAAAACACAAGTCCCTTCATTGTATCACCTCAAATTTCAACCAAACTTAGCTGAGACAAACACCTAGGATTTGCACTTTGCCTAGAACCAGTTATGACCACTACAAAATCCTTACATGGCCCCATGGGAGTCTGATAACAATCAATAGAATACATGTTCTTGCATAGGAACAGGAAGTTCAAGTGCAAAGCCCAAAGAAGGTATAAAACCCCTCACTCTCAACTCCATTTTGTCAGCTGCACTAGAACCACAAACACGTGGTTCTGTTCATCAATACCCTCTTTCCAGCTTCCAGCCCCCATTTTGTCTCCAGTGCCTTTCTCCTGGTTTGGAATTGAACCAGATAGATATTTCTTCCCACAATAGTATGCATAACTTCATGCATAATTTTTCCTTATCCACTTTTGCTTTATCATTTATCTTTAATGCTTTGTTTTGATTCAGAACAGATATTTCACTGGTTAAGCAGAATCTTTTGGATTCACCTAGATCCCTTTTTGTTATTCCCTTAGTATACTATGTATGTTCCTAATATTACATAATTTGATTAGGAAATTAGCAGTTCATAAGAAGGAGGCCAAGATTTCTCCTGTACAGTGGATTTATGTTCCTTGGAAGCAAATTCCAGCTAAATGTTAATGGGGAGGGAGTTATTAATAATAAGAGTAATTTGACATTGGAACTAGTAATCAGAGATGTGGTAAATTTCTTTTTAACTGAAGTACAGATACTTTAATTTTGATTCCTGGACAAAGCAGAAGAGCAAGCTTAGTGGCCTAAATGGCCCTATCCACCTTTGCAATTCTAGATATTTTCAACTGGCTATGAATACTTAATGCACTGTAGGTTTTGTAATGTGAGGTATGTTAAGTGATTAAATATAAGACTGTTGGGATAACATGAATTAAATCCAGCACGAAAGCCTTGTTTTACATTGTCTAATTTAGTGTTGTGGTCAATAGTTTATTAAAGGTTTCAGATCTGTTTAAATATGTACCTGAAATGAAAACCTACATGGGAAATAATAATGTTGCAGTTCTTACAGATTTAATATTTATATGTGTTTTTCTATGGTGTAAATTTATGGAACTGAAGAGTGAGAACACACAAATGGGGTTGAAACTGGAACAATTACTGAATTTTTAAAAAGGTAAAGTGTGACAACCTTAGCTGCAAAGTATGATATCAACTGGAAACCAGACAAATAGTATTAATCAATACAATAGAGAAATGTGAATGCAGAAGAGAATCTCACATTGAGAGCTCTCTATCCTTGAATATGAAACAGCAAACATTCCTAGGGTTACTTCAGTTAGTGCATAGAACCTTTCCTGGACAAATCTATGCTGAGGTTCAGTCCTAGGAAAGTGTTTAAAGGGTGTATAGTAATCTATTCCAATTTTTTCGTACCTCTAAATGAATACATTTATTTGTGTATGAGTGTGGTATGTGTCCGCTGAGTCAGTTTTGACTCCTGGTGACTCCTTGGACTAGTCCCTGCAGGATTTTTTTGGGGGGGGGAGGGAGTTTTTTCAGAAGTTTACCACTTCCTTTTTCTTTGGCTGAGAAAGAATGACTAGCCCAAAGTCACCCAGCTGGCCTTTCATGGCTAAGGTGGGACTAAAATTTATGGTCTCTTGGTTTCTAGCCTGGTGCCTTAATCACTCATCCAAACTGGCTCTAGTTTGGTGGTGCCTTAACCTGTTGCCTTAATGTCTAGACCAAATTTTATTCAGGAAAGCACAGAAGAAAATGAAACATATCTACTATTCTTTCTAGCCCCTTCTGCAGTAGCACTAGGAGTCCCATTTGTAATATCAATAGTTACTTTGTATTGTTGAAACACATCTGCTCTGTTTATCTTCACCACCACCAATGAATGTTATCACGCTGAAGGTTTTTTTTAAAGCACTCTGAATCGATTTCAAAGTTTTATTTTTTAGCATCACTGAATTCTGCATCTGGCATCTGTACTGAAGAAATAGCAGTGAAGTTAAATGTACATACAGGTAATGTTTACATGTTGTTTTTTTCTGGGGGAGAGCTGAACTATGAGCTCACTATAGTTGCAGTGCTAGCTATCAGATTAGCAAAGGATGTTTATTTCTTGATTATCTGATGTACTAGTTGCACATGTTTTGACTCTGGATGATGCAGCTGAGAGCCATGTACTTGACCAATCCAGACCATTGTTCTCATAGGTAATTGGCCTTGTAAAGGTTGGATCTACATGATTACCAGCCAAATGAACTTTTCTGAACTTACATCTGTTTTCCTTTGGAAAGTTGTCAAAAGTATTGCTAGTGCTATGAGATCAGAGCTGTACAGCATCCCATATGCTGAAGTTAGTTATTTGTTCTGACTAAGCCAAACAACATTGTCCGAGAAATACTTCAGCTGTGACAGAATATTAACCATAAATTTTTTTCTACATAATTTTCAGTTGTGATTCTAAACTTCTTATATTAAGTACTGTAACTGATTTAATAACTATACTGTTTGTGCCAGTGTATCCCCTCACTAACTCATATCATTATCATATGTCCACATAATTCCCCCTGAATAATTTACATATGAATGAAATAAGCCTGATCCCTCAGTAGTAAAATTAGCAACTAACCTCTTTTAAAGTTCTCAAACAGACATTATGCAAATACCCACATTTCCAGCAACTATGGTTAAGATCACTATAATGTGAAGCTAGATGTAATTTTTTTGATTTTGGTTTAGTGTTGTGCAAGTCTAGCCAATTCTGATTTATTCCACAGATCATGGTTATACAAAATGTGGTTCAGTTCTCTGTGTAAATCAGATCAATATAGGCTGAATAATATTTTATTGAATTATTTTTAAAAATCTGAAATTAATAATGAAAATGAACATTCAAAATGAACTCTGCCGTATATGTTTGAATGCAGAGTTTTGCCACAGTAACCATTCTGTGATATAAATTGCTACTTTACAAACTTTTATGGGTGAAGCTTTCTCAATTTTTATACATATATTATACTGACTATTCAACCAAGCTATGATCCTGGCTCCTTTTGCTTTCGGGAGTAACAAGAGAAATAATCAGTAATTAAAATTGCACCAGTACAAACCAATAACCTTCCAGCAATTTGACAGGACAATGTGGCAGCTTTTTAAAGTAGGCCAGATCAGGAAACACTCCACAAGGACTCCTGGAATTCTGCTTTATTTTTGTGAGACAAAATAATAAAATTATGAAAGTCTGGCAGTTTCTCTCTGCTACCTGTTACACCAAAGAGAATCAAGGCAGACTTGAATCTTCTATCATTCTTCCTTCCCAGGACTAAATGGATGTTTACTTAACCTTTCCTGGATTCCATCTTCAAGCTTAGCTCTATACTTACATACACTATGAAAGGCATTTTGAAAACCAGTGATGCACCCACAACGTCTGAAGGCCAACTGTTCCATTGGTTAATTGTTCTCACTTTAGGAAGTTTCTCCTCAATTCCAGGTTGCTTCTCTCCTTGATTAGTTTCTATCCATTGTTTCTTGTCCTGTCCTCTGGTGCTTCGGAAAATAAATTGACCTTGTGGTAGCCTTTCAAATACTGGAATACTGCTATCATCAAGGTCCCTCTCACAGTTACTGTTTTTTGAGCCAGATTTTGCCTAATCTGTATTTGTACCTTTGGTTTTTCCTTTGGTAAAACCTTGCTTTTCTCCGCATTAAATTTTATTTTGCTGGATAGGGCCCATTGTTCAAGTCTGTCAAGATCTTTTTGGATCCTGAGCTTGTCTTCTAGGGTGTTCCTGCCAGCTTAGTGTCATCTGAAAATTGGATGAGTTCCTCTTCTAGTCCCTCATCTAAGTCTTTTATGAAGATATTGAAGAGTACTGGACCTAAGATGGAACCCTGTGGCACCCCACTGCTTCCTTCCGTCCATGTATGCAAATGACACACAAATTTGTGAAGTGTTCCATTTTTTTTACTATTGACCTCACCCCTTTCCTAAGAGGTCTGTAGGGGGCATGCATAAGCGCACTAATGTGCCTACCGTCCCTGTCGTATTGATTCTTTTTATTTTTATTTTTCTTATATGTATCCATTCCATGTATTCATAACTATGTTTATACTTATACCTATTATCTTGTAAGCGATTGACAAATCAAATAAATTAAAAAAATTAAAAAATGTAGATCTAGTACCATTAAGGACGACTTGTTGAGTACTGTTTGTTAGCCAGTGACAAATCCATCTGGTGGTGGTGCTGTCTATCCCACATTTTTCTAGCTTACCAAGAAGTAGGTTGTGGTCTACTTTATCAAATAAGCCTCACTTAGCAACATAAATTTTGGACTCAGTTCTGGTTGTATGTTAAGAACTACCTGTAATTAGATTTTACTGAAGACATAACTATCTACACAAAGCAAGCTAATTTCAAAAGAGAAAAAAATACAGTGTTGCTTTGTTGAAGGCCTATAAACATAGGGTTATACATGATTCATGGCATTTTTTTCATGCTATAATTATAGCTACACTTACTTATATTCCTATCTCTCATCACATTTGGACACAAATGTTCAAATATTTTTATGAAATAAAAACTCACAGAATGAGTGAAAGTTTAATTTTTGTTTGTAAAGAAATGGAAGTGTGTGTATGTGTGTACATTTATTGTTTTAGGTATAGGCTTGGTAAAATCTGAGGCAAAACTAAAGGGTATTCCATTATCAGGATATAATGGTATGTGGGAATACCTTGGGAGATGGAAAGGACGCAGCTAGGGGAGTAGTCAGATAAATGGCAACTTAACCTGCAGCAGTCATGCAAAAGGGACAAGAGGCTCAAAAGGGACCTTTCCTAGTTTCTTGGGCTGTGAAGGAGATGGGTGGGAAAAGAAATGTACTTTCAAACTTGCAAGAGTCTGTTAATGTAACCTTACAATAACATAGAATTAGCTCATCAGGCCAAGCTTCCTGTCTACCTCACAAGGCAGCCTGAAAAGATTACAAGTGAGAACTGGCTGGCTGGCTGGTCAGGCTATAGTCCAGAAAGGCTAAGCACTGATTAACTGATAATTGCCTGAAAGCTGGAGTCAGAAACAAGCAAATATGACTGCATTCAATGTCTTGATATCTCTAAATAATCAAAATAACCTGGATCACTCTCAGATGTATTTTAAAATTGGGTTGAGAAGATTGGGGAAACAAAAAGGCTAGACATCAAGAAAAGTCTGATAAGAATTAAGTTCTTTTCAAGTGAAATGTTGGATCCTTAGAAGTACTAGGCAGTAATATGAAGAACCTACATTGCAACTTCTATGACTGAAACCACAAGATAAACATGTTCTCCTCCCTGAAGGATCCTTATTATCATAGAGTTTTGAATACTTTATTTCTCACAAGGAAAGTGATTCATATTTTCTTCTCCTAATCAGAATTCCAGTCACATTCATTTGCTTATATGATTACTGAAAAGATTCAGCTGCTGCCACAATAAATATTTAGGATTTTATTTCAAATAATAGGCATTTCTATAACATATGTTGTTTTCCTTTCATGTCTGCTATAACAAAAAGAAAATATCTTATGGTATTCTAAATATATAAGGAAAAGAACCATATGTAAGACATGTTTTTGGATAACATACTACCCATTTTACTGAAAATTATTTTTAAGAAGTGAGATTGGCAACAATGTCCTCTGCCATTCTTAAACATACCACAATGCTCAACAGAATGGACAGTCCCCTTAGTAAGGATGTGCTAGTATGAGCCAATGCATGTTGAAATACAAAGTTTGAAATGAAATTTTATGCCTCCCATATCATGCACCCCATTCCCTTATAGAACACAGTTCAAGAAACAAAGAGTGTCAACTCTGAATCGAGCCCACAGCAATCTTCTTCCATTTCTCAAGTTGCCACACAGCTCACAGAGGGAGGAAAGGAGTGGAATGCAACCTAGCCAAAACAACCTATCTTGTGGGAACCAAGGTCACTCCCAACAGGTGCCAGCCAGAGACTGAGACTGATCATCAAGGAGACACAAGGACACCCAACTGGACACTGTGACACTAGGGGAGGGAGGAAACTCTAATGTTTAAGTATGCTGAAACCATGGGAAATAACTGGAGCTGGTTTTAGGATCATCTGTGCTGAAATGATGTACTTAATAAAGCAGTTCTTTGAGGAAATTGGAAAGTCTCAGAGTATTGACTCATTTGAGTTCATTAGTAGTCAGAAACTTGACAGAGTAAAAAATAGCTATGATAAATACCATGGGATACAATTTGAAATTGGTAGAATTTATTTGTAAAAACATCAAATATTTTTATATTTAATATTTAGTTTATCATTTTATATTTAATATTTAATTTATCATTGTGTAAATATCATTGTACCAAAATAATGTAATGAATTATTTTTGTTTTAAAGTAGTAAAATAAAATAAAATACATGCCTCCTGTCTATACAGGTAATCTCTGTTACAGCAGTTCACGTTACATCCTAGTCCACCCCAGTACTTACAACCCAGTCTCCAAATTATGAATGTTGCAACACCACAGCCATCATTCAACCTTACGAATGATGGCAAAGCACTGCAACAATCGCTCTCCCTATTCCCCACCCCACCCCACTGGGACTTACCTTACGACAATCTAGTGAGCCTCTTTTGGTTCATTTGCAGAAAACAGGCCTAAAAGTAGTGAGAGATCACACAAGATTAGTAGCATGAAATCTCATATTACTGACCTCATATGATCTTGCACTACAGTACTTTAAACTCTCTTGTAAACTCTCTTCGCACCAAGACTAGAATGGTGTGAAAGGTATTTGCAAGCCAATGGGAGGCTTGAAGCAAGGGATTTTGCTGCTCCAAAGTCTCATTGTCTGGAAATGTTCTTTGTACCAAGACTGCAAGCAGGAAAAGAAACTGCAGGAGATATTGGAGAGATCCAGGGCAAAAGGCTTTCAAACGGAAGACCTCTTCATTTTCAAAGCCTTTTACCCTGGATCTCGTGCAGGCCTTGGTTCATAGAGAACACAGGCCTAAAGTACTGTAGTGAAAGATCATTGACATCAATAACACAACATCTCGTGCTACTGATGTCACATCATCTCTCACTACAGTACTTTAGGCCTCTGCGAACTCTGAGTCCTGTACCAGATCTGGCCGAAGAGCACTTGCAAGCCAACGAGACTTTGGGGCAGCAAAATCGCCTTCCTTCAAGTCTCCTATTGGCTTGCAAACACCTTTTGCACTGTTCCAGTCTCGGTGCGAAGAACGTTTGCAAGCTGATGGGAGGCTTCAAGCAAGAAGATGAGACTTTGGAGCAGCAAAATCCCTTGGTTGAAGCCTCTCATCAACTTGTAAACTCTCTTTTCACAGAGACTAGAATGGTCTAAAAGGTGTTTACAAGCCAATGGGAGGCTTGAAACAAGGGATTTTGCTGCCCCAAAATCTCATTGTCTGGAAATGCTCTTCATACCAAGACTGCAAGCAGGCAAAGAAACTGCAGGAGACACTGGAGAGGAGAAAGATCTTCACAAGGTAAGAGGCCCAGCATGGCAGGATTGGGGGGGATGACAATTGTGGGCACTCCAGGGGAGGAAGCATGAGCTATCCCAGGTGGTCAGGGAAGACCTTGGGTGGTCCAAAGCAGGTTGCCTGTTCCATTGCTAGGTCCCCATGGCCTTCCCCACCCTGAGATTACTCATGTGCACTTAACGAGCCACACATTCAATTAGCGAATGTGTAGGGAAAAGCAGGGAGTGATTGTGGCCAAGTTATGTGATTCACTCCTAAGAATGGTCAGGTTATGAATATAATTGACAGGCTCTACTACATTTGTAACTCGAAGACTACCTGTATATAATTTGAATATGTAAAATCAAATCAAATATATTTCCAAAATTGCCTGAATTGTGAGGTATTACTAATTTCTCTGCTAGGTAAAAATCTTGACCTATTTAATAATAAACTTTATTACTTTATTTTAAGAGAGTACTTTATTATTTTAAGAGAATATTGCTTAATTTGACTCAAAACTGAAATGGCAAAATGACTGAGAATGGCAAATTTCCATTCTGCAAGACTGACACCTCCTTGTATTAGTAGCATGGTATGAGCAGATTAATCAGACAAAATCATGTACGCAGTCATTAGGTGGGGTTTTCTCATCAAGTCTTTACTTTCTGTAGCGTGCACCATTTTTTGGTTATTTTTTCTGTTTTTATATTATAGGTATTATTCTTATTTATCCAGTCAGCAGAAAAGCTTTCAAGTCAGCAAAGATCCTTCTAAGAAAGATGGGGTTTCAAACTGTATTATTCCCAAATATGTTAAGGTAACAAGCTATTATCTTCAGAGCCTTACCATAGTAACCACTTATATGAACCCTCAAGCCTGAAGATCATGAGTTGCTTCTTAAGTGTAAGTTCTTATTGCAAAAATAAAGCGAAAATAACTGACAGAGAAGAAAGGAATTTGCCCTTTTCAAATGGTCTTGGCCTCTGTAGATTTGAAATTCCAAAGAAAAGAGAATGTGAAACTTGTTATCTGGCAATCAAGCAACAGCTCTTTCTTATGCTTTTGAAGCTGAAGCTGAATTTTATGTCTCATTTGTACCCTATTTGTTAAATGACACATGTTTTCCTGGCTTTAAAAACTGGGACATACTTAATTCCAAGTTCAGTAGTATTATTTCCTTTAAATAGATTCAAAATGCTAAATCCCCTTTTACAACTCAGGCACTCATTCAAATCAAATTCTGCCTGTTTTTACAATCAGCAGCAAACTGATTCTAGTGAGTGTTTCACAGATCCCTAAAATCTTGGAGAGCTACACACATATTAGTGGTGATGGATAGGATACACATATGTACAGTATTTATTAGATTTCCATTAACATATATCCATTCATGTGCACACATTGGCATAATTCACATGCTCTTTTAGTTCTACATATATGCGTGGGAGAGGAAAACTTTTACCTTCCAATGTTTTATTGAACATTCTGGATTGGGAAAGACCCAAATATTTGTATCAATGCATAAATTGTGGCCATTTTAAGGATCTCCTTTGAATAAAAATTACCTGAATTATCTGCTTAGTGGGATATACAGTAAGAACATTATCATTAAAACAATATGTCCAACAGGCTTTAGCAATTTCAGAAGCACCTGAAATACTTGGATGTTTAAGAGATCATATATTTGAAATAAAACCAGCAATTCAATTAAAATATGATGCAAGGAAGAAGGAACTAGATTTTTTACTTTGGCAAAATCAATAGGCCCAAATTTTAAGAAATGTTAAATAAATGACTTATGATCTGGGAATTACGTCAATTCATGAGAAAACAATGTTTCCTGTCTATGGCATTTCACAAAGAACATTTAAAAACATATTTTCTGTCTGCACTGTAAAAAATTAAGTGGCTTCTGACATATGTGTTTGATCTATTCTGTTATGACTCTTTAATTATTCATCAACACATATGCTAACACAACTTGGGGGAAACACATAGTACTTAAAATGTGAGTGTGAGACAGAATTGCATTCTGGCTTGGGTTCACCTATATTAATCATTCCATTTGGAACATAGAACATAGATTAACAAGGTTGGAATTGTTTTCTAGTCCAAGTTCGAGAAGGAGACCTTAGACATTATGGACAAATGGTTGTCCTTTTTCTTCTTGAAAACCTCCAGTGATGGCAGCAAGCTGTTCCACTGGATTAATTGTTCTCACTGTCAGGAAATTTCTCCTTAGTTCTAGGTTGGATCTCTCTTTAATGATCTTCCATCCATTAATTCTTGTCCTGCCCTCGGGTGCTTTGGAGAATAAGTCTCTATGATAGCCTCTCAATTACTGGAAAACAGCTATCATGTCACTAGGGGAGAAAAACTAGAGTTCCCTTTGTTAGACTAGACCAGGGGTGTCAAACTCAAGGCCTGCAGGCCAAATCCGGCCTGTGGGGTGCTTAATTCTGGCACGTAGGGCAGCTGTGGAAATGGCGAAAGACTGGCCTGCAGTGTCTCTGCCAGTGAAAATGCAGTGTGCCCCCTGGGCTCTATTTTCACTGGCAGAGGGGTTCAGGAGGCTGTCCAGGCCAAAAATGGGTCTTGGGGAAACAAACTAAAAACAAAACAAAACAAAAGGAGAAATGTTTCCCTTTTACATTTGAGCATCCAAGAAGGGACTCCCCAATCTGTATGGCATCTCTTGTAAGTTGTTAGCATGCTTTTTGACCCTGCACACTCTCCATGACCTGCACAGCATCTATCAAACAACCTCACACATCCCTGCACAGCATTCTTATGTGTGCTGTGCCTCTTGTTGACCACCTTCCACTCCCCTTTCCAATTCCTTGCTCCTTCCTCCCACCTGAACGGTGCTTCTCATGCACCTTCATGCACCTTCATGCACTCTCCCCCACTCCTCACTATCTCTCCCACATGCACTGCACCTCTTGTGCACTCTCACTACCCCACTTGATGTATAACTCCTCTTTTGCACCCAATTGTGCATCCCTATATATCCTCCACCTGTGCCTTTTACACACACCCTTGTGCACCCTCCTTGCCTTCTTCAACTCGCACAGCACCTCTTGTGCTCCTCTGTACAGCCTTTTGCACCCTCCCTGAGCCACACCATGCTTCTCATGTACTTTACCCAACTCTCTCCCACAACTTCGCCCACCCCTTCACCTTCCCACTGCTGGTCTGTGACTTGTAACATCTTGCTGACTTCCCACCTGACTTTGCTTGAGAACCATTGGATTCAGTTAATTCAGTTAACCAGGCCTGCATGGATTTTTGTTGATAAACAATGTGGCATTGTTTATCAACAAAATGGCATTGATATGGCATTGACCATATCATTTAGCAATAGAAATTCTGGTCCCAATTGCTGCCATAAGAAGTTGAGAACTACCTGTAAATTCTGGTCCCAATTGCTGCCATAAGTTGAGGACTACCTGCATTTTTTTATGTAACAGATAATTTAATTTAATAATTTTATTTGGATAATGTGTCTAATACTCAACCTTTAGGAAATTTATTTAGTGTTCAATGGGATATGCCATCCTATAATTTAAAACCATTATTCATTGTCAAGACTGTTCTGACCCAACCTTTGTAAGTAGTGATAAAACATTTACTCACAAGTAAAACAAACCCCTTTTTATAACAGGGCAGTCACAGTCTTTTATTCATAGGGATAAACAAAAAAAGCAAATGTAATTAGTCCCAACAAATCTGGTTTATCCAAGAAATCTGAATTTCTTGTATAGTAGAAACAAACAGTTGTCTGCAACAAACGACCACTCCCAAGCCCTTCCTATTTATTTCCCAGCCAGGGAGGTGCTGGCTATCATCTGCATCTGCCTCTCCCTGAGAGCCGGCTTACTGCTTTCCCTTGCTCAGCTCTCTTTTCCTCTCTGTGCATATGTGCATCTGGGATGGGTCCCATCTGTTCCTCCCCCTCACTCACCTCAGGCCCCCAACACAGCTACATCTCCACCTGGGGGAGGACAGAAGGCCCCGGCTCTGCCTCTGCCTCTGATGCTGTTTCCTTATCAGAGCCTTCCAAAGGGTCTGAAGCTGGCCCAGGATCTCCCTTCACCTAGTCCTTGTCTGACTCTGCAGCTATCTCTTCTGGCAGCCAATGGACCACAACAAAGACAGAATGTCCCAAAGGTGCTTTTCCAGGAGGCAACTGGACTTTCCTGTTTTTTCTTTGAAGACATTTTGCTTCTCATCCAAGAAAAAAGCACCTTTGGGACTGTTATGTATGTAGGTTTGAATGTTATTGGTTTAGTTTGAATTGTTCTTGTAAAATGTCAAATATGATTGGTTTAAAAAGTGCGGGAAAACCCTGCACTCTGATTGGCTGGCAACTACGGCTGCTGGCTATAAGTAGCAGCCGTAGCCCAGCCAAGTTGGGTCCATTCGAGCTGTAGTCACTAAATAAACTCTTCACTGAAGCTCTTCGCGTCTGACTCTTCATGCAAACTTAACAGGGACAACCATGACAACTCACATGGGGGATACCTGTGGGGGCCAGGTGGGGTTGGGGAGGGAATCCAGGGGTCTCCAGTGGGTGGGATGGTGGGCAGGAGGCTTGTTCCGCAGGATGAGGTGAGGCGAGGCAGGGGACAGGGCTGCTGCTGCTGGAAACCATTGGGTACCACACACTTGCCGCTCTTTGTGCACAGGGACTGATAGTTTTGGGCAGGCTGCGACCCTCAGCTGGTGCACTCTGTGGCTCCAGAGTCCACTGCCACCACTGTGCTGACTGTCCAAGGAGCAGGCACAGCAGCAGCAGCAGCAGGCAGAGGTGGGGGAAGACACATGATGTGGACTGCTGGACGCACTTACTCCATCCCACTGTCTGTTTTTGTTTGTGATTGGACAGCAGGTTGCTGCTGCTCAATTTCTCCTTGTCCCACTCACAGGTCTTTCCCTTGGCCTGTCTGTGGAGTTCCTCTCACACACTCGATGTACCTTGGCCCCATCGTGGGCTGCCCCTGGTGCCGCCCAACCCAAAGGAGGTGAAGTGGCCAGCTAGAAAGGCCAAGTAGTGGTAGTAGAGCATAGATGGGGGGAGGCGTGTGATCCTAGATGGGCCTGGGCAGCCATGGTGCTGATGGGGATCTGGCTTTCCCCACTTGTGGTGGCTGCCTTTTACCTACTGGGCCTGGGCATGCTCTACCACTTCTACTTGCCCTTTCTAGCTGACCACTTCATTCCCCTTTGGGCTGGGTGGGCCTGGTGCTCTGGGTGGTTATAGTAGCAGCCTAATGGAACTGTGTGAGCTGCTGGAGGCCTCGGTGGTGGTAGTGACCCACAGCAGTGCCGAGGTGCATCAGGTGTGTGAAGAGATCATGCTTCAGGTGCAGGCCAAGGGCAAGACCCATGAGGGGGCTGAGGAGATGACTAGTGGCAACTTGCTCTCCAACCAGAAGCAAAAACAGACAGGACAGAGTAGGTGTGCCAATGGTGTCCAGCAGCAGCCACCCCACCCCCGCCTCATCTTGTCTCAGCCTGCAGCAGCGGTAGTAGCCAGATACAGAGGTGCAGGGGGGGCATGTGAGATGGAGCAGGCATGTTCAGTGGTCTCCCTCCCTGACTCTGCATACTGCTGGTGCCGCAGCCACCATGCCGGCTTCTTGAAGGACCAGCCTGGTGGTCACAGTGGGCTGCAGAGCCCTTGCTGATGGACAACTCCCTCACATACACACACATGTGCGCGCACGTGCACATACAAACACACGCATGTGAAAGGCTGGCAAGTGGGGCATGGAGAAGCTGGTGCAGGTGTGGCGAGGGCTGCATATAGGAGGCAGCAAGCACGCAAGGGCTGGTGTCCTGGGTGAAAGGGAAGTGCTCAGAATGCAGTCCCCAGGGATGCCAGGCCCCACACACTCCAGTAGTGGGATTCAAAATTTTTACTACCAGTTCTGTGGGCGTGGCTTGGTGGGGATAGTGCGGCTTGGTGGATGTGGCAAGGGAAGGATACTGTAAAATCTCCATTCCCTCCCCACTCCTGGAGGAAGGTTACTGCAAAATCCCATTCCCTCCCCACCCTACTAACCTGCTTTCCAGCTCCGTTCTCCTGTGCAGGGCAACAAAAGAAGACCCAGCCGATCAGCTGGGACTTGGGAGGCAGAGAATAGATGGGGGTGAGGCCAGTCAAAAGTGATATTTGCCAGTTCTTTGAACTACTCAAAATTTCTGCTACCGGCTCTCCAGAACTGGTCAGAACCTGCTGAATACCACCTCTGGAGCACTCGCCACCTCTGTGCACATGCCCAACCAAGGCAACGCCATGGATCTGAGGTGGCACCATGGATCTAAGGCTGGCCTTGGTCTGGCCTGGATGGCTGCCACCAGATTGCAGATCAGCACCCTTTTGGCCTGGGCCAGGCTGAGGCTCCACAGACCAGTCCTTCACTGTTTTTCAGGCGGCCCTGCAGCCAGATCTAACCACCTCGCGGGCCTTGAGTTTGACCCCCCTGACCTAGGTAGTTGAGACTGTGCACTCACACAAGGGTTAGCCAAGACTGACAAGTCATAGATGAGGTCAGACTAAATGTAATCCACTGCTGAAGAAAACAGCAATCCATTCCACTATTCCCTCAAGAAAACCAAGATATTCACTGTTAAGTTTGCATGAAGAGTCAGACGCAAGGAGTTCCAGCAAAGACTTTATTAGTGACTACAGCTCGAATAGACCCGTCCTGGCTTGGCTACGGCTGCTTCTTATAGCCTGCAGCCGTAGCTGCCAGCCAATGGGAGTGCAGGGTTTCTTCCCGCACTATTCAAACCAATACCATTTGACATTTTACAAGAACAGTTCAAATAAACCAATAACATTCAAACCTACATACATAACACCCCTCCCCACTAGGTTCAGTCCATACCAAACCCCAACCTATCTAATGTATTCCCTTAAATAGGTGGGGCTCTTACGTGTCGCTGAGACCTTCGTGGTTCAGAAGTTTTAACGCTCACCCAGTGAGAGGGAAATGTGTCTGCTGACATTTCCCTGTTGGGACTTCCTGTGAAAGGAGACCCTGTTAGACTGTTAGAATCTGGTCTCTCTCCCAACCCATCTCCATTCCAATGTCAGCACCCAAGTCAGGTGGTGTGTGCAATCTTCCACTTCTAAGGATGGATCTTGGCATTTGTGACAGGGTTCGGGATGGTTCCTGTCGCAATGGCTCATTACACATGGGGTTGATTCCTGTTTGCTGATTTTCCTCCTGTTCCTCCCTTCCCCCTCGAAGAGACATTAGGTGAGGGACCCAGAGAGAGACAGGGCGATGTTCCTGAGGGAACCTGGATCTAAGTTGGTCAATGTGCCTGCTCCAGAGGAGGCCATCCTCTGTTTGTACCCTGTAAGAACGAGGGCCAGTGATGTGAGTTATTTCAGCAGGAATCCACAAAGGTTCACCTATAAGGTTCCTAGCATATACAGAATCTCCCACACTAAAAGAACGAACTTTGGAAGTGGAATCCAGTGGTGCATTGGGTGCGTAAGTGGGATGAAGGCGGTCAAGGGAAGACCTACGTTTCCTTCCCATCAACAACTCTGCTGGGGACAAGTTATTTGATGGGCTAGGAGTGATGTGTTGAGCACTAAGAAGTTTTTCAAGCTTCTCAGTGATATCCCCAGGACCCAGCTGCTGAAGCTTCTCCTTGGTAAAGCGTACCATGCTTCAGCCCGGCCTTGGCGAAGGGTGCCCAGGGGCAGTGAGGGCATGTCTGATGCCCTGTTGAGCTAGAAAGGATTCAAAAATGTTAGACGTGAATTGAGGGCCATTGTCAGAAACAAGGACATCTGGTAATCCATGGGTTACAAACAATTTTCTGAGCTGCTTGATGACAGCCTCAGTTGTAGTGGATGTCATGGGAATTACCTCTAGCCATTTAGAGTATGCATCTACTAGTACTAGAAAAGTGTGCCCTCTTGTAGGGCCTGCAAAATCAATGTGGATTCTAGACCATGGGCCCCTAGGACATTCCCATTCCTGTGTGGGGGTGTGAGGTGGGGCAGGCCTGACTACCTGGCAATTGGGACAAGATGCTACCCAGTTTTCAACCATTTTGTCAATACCTGGCCACCATACATAACTCCTGGCCAAACCTTTCATCCTTACAATCCCAGGATGACCCTCATGTAACATTTCAAAACCTCCCTTTGCAGTTTTGCAGGAATAACCACCCTGTTACCCCACAAAATACATCCTCTTAATACAGATAATTCAGTTTGCCTGGACTTAAAAGGTTGGGCAAGGTGAGGTAGATCTTGAAGAGGCCAACCTTTCTTAATCCAGCCCATAACAGGTGCCAACACAGCATCTTTGGCAGTTTCTTTGGCAATCTCAGCAGCATGGACTGGAAGCTTAGCAACAGTCTCCAGGAAAAAGGTGTGAGTTTCAAGTTCAAAGTCCTCCTTGTGGCAAGGTAGTGGGCAACGACTCAGTGCATCAGCATGTCCAATGTCCTTGCCAGGCCTGTGCATCAGTTTGTAGGAATAGGCTGCAAGAAATTCAGTCCACCTCAGCATTCTTGGTGACAGGATATTAGGTGTAGGTTTGTCTCCTGCCACAATGCCTAGTAAAGGTTTGTGATCTGTAACAATGGTGAATGACCTGCCATACAGATATTCATGAAATTTCTTAACAGCTGCAACAACTGCTAAAGCCTCCTTGTCCAATTGGCTATAATTCCTCTCTGCTTTGGACAGCGTGGAGAGTAAATGCAATTGGGGCTTCCCGTCCATTGGGAAGCCTGTGACTCAAACCCCCCCACTCCAAAAGGGGATGCATCACAAGTCAGAACAACAGGTAAATTCTCAGAGAATTGTATCAACACAGCATCAGAAGTGATTAGTCTCTTAATACTGTTAAATGCTGACTGTTCCTTCCGCCCCCAGATCCAAACAGCATTCTTATCAAGTGATGTAAGGGCTCAGCAATAGATGCTTTGTGAGGTAGAAACATGTGGTAAAGTTAATAAGTCCAAGGAAGGCTTGCAAATCTGCCTTGCATCGAGGTTTAGGGGCTTCATTGATTGCTTTAACCTTGGCATCAGTAGGATGGATGCCATGCTTGTCAATCATATACCCCAGGAACTCAACTCTGTCTGTTTTGAGTGTACATTTGTCTTCCTTGACTTTTAAACCCGCTTTTCTGAATCTGGTAAGGACTTCTCTGAGTCTTTCTTGAAGCTGAGTGTCATTTTCAGCAGAGATTAATACATCATCAAAATAAGGTACTACCCTGGCAGTCCTTGCAACATTCTTTCCATAAGGCTCTGAAAAATGCCAGGTGCCACGCTTACTCCAAATTGTAGTCTTTTACATTTGAAGGCACCTCTATGGGTCACAATTGTTTGTGCCTCTGCAGTGGCATCATCAACTGTTAATTGTTGATATGCCTGAGCCAAATCCAGTTTAGCAAATACTGTACCCCTGCCAAGGGAATGGAGCAGATGATGCACAACTGGTACAGGATATGCTCTGTTGCAGCGCATGGTTAAGTGTCCCCTTGTAGTCACCACAGATTCTCACTGACCCATCAGCCTTGACTGGTGTGACTATGGGTGTTTCCCATCTGGAGTGGTCAGTAGGCTCTAAAACCCCTTGAGCAATGAGTTTATCTAATTGTGCATCAATTTTTTCCTTTAAAGCAAATGGGACCCTCCTGGGCTTTAAACAATTGGGGGCACCTTGGGGTCTAGGCTGAAAGCAATAGGGTCCCCATATACTTGCCCAGTCCTTCGCTGAAGACCTCTGGAAACTCAGACTTCAAGGACTCTTCCCAGTCAGAACTGCTCACGTGATGGATGCCAGTCACCTCGATGCCAAGTGGCTTGAACCACTCAAGTCCCAGCAAACTTGGGCGATCCTTGTCCACGATGGTCAGGGGCGTTTGGTGGGCCTTTAAACTGCACTTGAAATCTCTCGCTCCAACTACTGGAATCTTGTTCCCTTGGTAGTCTTTGAGAGTCAGTGCTTGCTTCTGGAAATGCTTTTTCTGAATTTTGGGAAAAAGTCTGTGGATAGTGTCCCATGACACCATAGATAAATAAGAGCCTGAGTCCACTTCCATTTGGCAAGGCCTTCCTTCAATAAACACCTTCACATGTACTTTTCTGCTTTTTAAGGGTGAAGAATGACCAATAGTGATTGTTTGGTGAGTTTTATTCTTGCCATTTGCTTCTAAATTTCGCCCCATTTTTTCAAGGAAATTGTTGGGCTTAAAGTCTCTATCAGGAAATTTCTTCCTAGCTGGTGGAGTTCTGGATGATTTGCAGACTCTGGCTATGTGACCCCGTTTCTCACAACGTAGGCAAATGGAGTCAAAGAACTTGCAATCAGTGCGGGGTGGCCCCCCACAGCCTCTGCAATAGAACCCTTGCCTGTTCTTCCCAGAGTCTTTTCTTTTCTTCTCCATTCTGAGTTTAAAATCCCCTCCTCTGCCTCACTGCCATCAGAATCAGAGTCTATTTGTTCGCAATGAGTAGATGTGGATTTATCCCCATCAGAATGGCTTGAGGCCTGGCTTGAGGCCTTGTTAATCTTTTCATGGCGCTGCTGAGGACTTGGTGGCTTCCGCTGAAACAGCTTCTTCAATGGTCTTTTAAATGTGATCTTAGGTTTCATTAATAGTTTGCTTTGTAAGACCTTATCTTTAAGGCCTAAAACAAACCGATCACGCATGGCCTCTTCTAAGTTGGTAAAGTCACAAGCACCCCCAATGTCCCTTAAACTTGCCACGAAGTCATTAACATTCTCGCTATCCCTTGATCCCGACGGTAAAATTCGTGTCTCTTAATGAGGCACGATACTTGTGGGGCGTAATGGGCTCTCAAATTTTTCTAAATCGGGCCATTCCATTACCTTCAGCTCTGCTGCTCCCGCCAACGCCTTCGCCATTTTGAAGACTGCCGGACCGCAGTGCGTGAGAAAGACCGCCCTCTTCCGTCTCTCGGGATGCCGGCGAGATCGTTCCCTCCAGGAACATGTGGAAACGATCCGCATACGATTCCCAGTCTTCCGTCGCCGGATCGAACGGTGCTGGGGGGGTGTTCAGCGCAGCCATCTCGCTCAGTTGCTTGTTCGTCGTGTCGTCTTCTCTTCAGGGAAATCCCATCCTCGTCGCCAGTGTTAAGTTTGCATGAAGAGTCAGACGCGAGGAGTTCCAGCAAAGACTTTATTAGTGACTACAGCTCGAATGGACCCGTCCTGGCTTGGCTACGGCTGCTTCTTATAGCCTGCAGCCGTAGCTGCCAGCCAATGGAGTGCAGGGTTTCTTCCCGACTATTCAAACCAATACCATTTGACATTTTACAAGAACAGTTCAAATAAACCAATAACATTCAAACCTACATACATAACATTCACACAAGGCCGTGCAACTGATGCGTGATATAAAATATCCAGTGAGCTGCTGCAAGAATAGGAGAAACTAGTACAAGTAGCACGGTCCTATGTTCTGTTTTGTTTTCCTTGAATAACATAAAAGAGTAAACAAAACTTTTGTACTTCTCTCCTAAAATTTGCAAGTCACATTTGTATACACTGATTAACAGGGCTAATAGCTATCAACATGTAGCATTTATTTTCTGTTCCTAAACTCATGAAGGTAATCAGAAGAGTTCTTCTGGGATGTTGTTGCTATTAACACGATCTTGTATGGATGGCCTGGTACAACCCACATTACATTTCAAGTCCAGTTGAGTGGGGGGGAGGGCTGAGCCAAAGGCTTCCCAGTGGGAGGAAGCTCCCATTGCTTTTTACTCTGCACTTTAACTAAATCAGAGAGGAACTACAGTCAACTTGACAAAGAAGCTTTGCAATTGTTGCAGCAGTCAGAAGTTCCATGAATACGTCCTATGGAAGAAGATTCACCATTGTCACAGATCACAAACCATTTTTGGAATTGTGGCAGGAGATATACCCACCCAGTCATCTGTCACCCAGAATGCTGAGATGGACTGAATTCCTTGCTGCTTATTCATATAAACTTATCCATAGACCTGGAAAGAGACATTGG
>CM019149.1:191744616-191786537 GCA_009733165.1 Naja naja | reverse complement strand
GTTCCTGAGGGAACCTGATCAAGATTGGTCAATGTGCCTGCTCCAGAGGAGCCATCCTCTGTTTGTACCCCTGCAAGAACGAGGGCCAGTGATGTGAAAGTTGCTTCAGCAGAATCCACAAAGGTTCTCACTCCATGTAAGGTTCCTAGCATATACAGAATCTCCCACACTAAAAGAACGAACTTGGAAGTGGAATCAGTGGTGCAAGTGCTAAGTGGGATGAAGGCGGTCAAGGAAGACCAGCCTTCCCCATCAACAACTCTGCTGGGGACAAGTTATTTGATGGGCTAGAGTGATGTGTTGAGCACTAAGAAGTTTTTCAAGCTTTCAGTGATGTCCCCAGGACCCAGCTGCTGAAGCTTCTCTTCAAAGCGTACATGCATTCACAGTCCGCCGCTGGCTGGGAGCCCAGGCGGTGAGGGCATGTCTGATGCCCTGTTGAGCTAGAAAGGATTCAAAAATGTTAGATGTGAATTGAGGGCCATTGTCAGAAACAAGGACATCTGGTAATCCATGGTTACAAACAATTTTCTGAGCTGCTTGATGACAGCCTCAGTTGTAGTGGATGTCATGGGAATTACCTCTAGCCATTTATATGCATCTACTAGTACTAGAAAAGTGTGCCCTCTTGGGGCCTGCAAAATCAATGTGGATTCTAGACCATGGGCCCCTAGGACATTCCCATTCCTGTGTGGGGGTGTGAGGTGGGGCAGGCCTGACTACCTGGCAATTGGGACAAGATGCTACCCAGTTTTCAACCATTTTGTCAATACCTGGCCACCATACATAACTCCTGGCCAAACCTTTCATCCTACATCCTCGGATGACCTCATGTAACATTTCCAAAACCTCCTTTGCAGTTTTGCAGGAATAACCACCCTGTTACCCCACAAAATACATCCTCTTAATACAGATAATTCAGTTTGCCTGGACTTAAAAGGTTAAGGTGAGATAGATCTTGAAGAGGCCAACCTTTCTTAATCCAGCCCATAACAGGTGCCAACACAGCATCTTTGGCAGTTTCTTTTGGCAATCTCAGCAGCATGGACTGGAAGCTTAGCAACAGTCTCCAGGAAAAAGGTGTGAGTTTCAAGTTCAAAGTCCTCCCAGGCAAAGGTAGTGGGCAACGACTCAGTGCATCAGCATGTCCAATGTCCTTGCCAGGCCTGTGCATCAGTTTGTAGGAATAGGCTGCAAGAAATTCAGTCCACCTCAGCATTGGTGACAGGGATTAGGTGTAGGTTTGTCTCCTGCCACAATGCCTAGTAAAGGTTTGTGATCTGTAACAATGGTGAATGACCTGCCATACAGATATTCATGAAATTTCTTAACAGCTGCAACAACTAAAGCCTCCTTGTCCACTGGCTATAATTCCTCTCTGCTTTGGATAGCTGCATAGAGTAAAATGCAATTGGGGCTTCCCGCCCATTGGGAAGCCTGTGACTCAAAACCCCCACACCCAAAAGGGATGCATCACAAGTCAGAACAACAGGTAAACTCAGAGAATTGTATCAACACAGCATCAGAAGTGATTAGTCTCTTAATACTGTTAAATGCTGACTGTTCCTTCCTCCCCCAGATCCAAACAGCATTCTTATCAAGTAAGTGATGTAAGGGCTCAGCAATAGATGCTTTGTGAGGTAGAAACAGTGTGGTAAAGTTAATAAGTCCAAGGAAGGCTTGCAATCTGCTCATCGAGGTTTAGGGGCTTCATTGATTGCTTTAACCTTGGCATCAGTAGGATGGATGCATGCTTGTCAATCATATACCCCAGGAACTCAACTCTGTCTGTTTTGAGTGTACATTTGTCTTCCTTGACTTTTAAACCCGCTTCTGAATCTAGTAAGGACTTCTGAGTCTTTCTTGAAGCTGAGTGTCATTTTCAGCAGAGATTAATACATCATCAAAATAAGGTACTACCCCGGCAGTCCCAACATTCTTTCCATAAGGCTCTGAAAATGCCAGGTGCCACGCTTACTCCAAATTGTAGTCTTTTACATTTGAAGGCACCTTATGGGTCACAATTGTTTGTGTTTCTGCAGTGGCATCATCAACTGTTAATTGTTGATATGCTGAGAAAATCAGTTTAGCAAATACTGTACCCCTGCCAAGGGAATGGAGCAGATGATGCACAACTGGTACAGGATATGCGCGCCTGTTGCAGCATGGATAAGTGTCCCCTTGTAGTCACCACATAATTCTCACTGACCCATCAGACTTGACTGGTGTGACTATGGGTGTTTCCCATCTGGAGTGGTCATTAGGCTCTAAAACCCCTTGAGCAATGAGTTTATCTAATTGTGCATCAATTTTTTCCTTTAAAGCAAATGGGACCCTCCTGGGCTTTAAACAAATTGGGGGCACCTTGGAGTCTAGGCTGAAAGCAATAGGGGTCCCCATATACTTGCCCAGTCCTTCGCTGAAGACCTCTGGAAACTCAGACTTCAAGGACTCTTCCCAGTCAGAACTGCTCACGTGATGGATGCCAGTCACCTCGATGCCAAGTGGCTTGAACCACTCAAGTCCCAGCAAACTTGGCGATCCTTGTCCACGATGGTCAGGGGCAAACGCTTGGTGTGGCCTTTAAACTGCACATTGAAATCTCTCGCCCAACTACTGGAATCTTGTTCCCTTGGTAGTCTTTGAGAGTCAGTGCTTGCTTCTGGAAATGCTTTTTCTGAATTTTGGGAAAAGTCTGTGGATAGTGTCCCATGACACCATAGATAAATAAGAGCCTGAGTCCACTCCATTTGGCAAGGCCTTCCTTCAATAAACACCTTCACAATGTACTTTTCTGCTTTTTAAGGGTGAAGAATGACCAATAGTGATTGTTTGGTGAGTTTTATTCTTGCCATTTGTTTTCTAGCCCCATTTTTCAAGGAAATTGTTGGGCTTAAAGTCTCTATCAGGAATTTCTTCCTAGCTGGTGGAGTTCTGATGATTTGCAGACTCTGGCTATGTGACCTCTGCCACAACGTAGGCAAATGGAGTCAAAGAACTTGTAATCAGCGCGGGGTGGCCCCCACAGCCTCTGCAGAACCCTTGCCTGTTCTTCCCAGAGTATTTTCTTTTCTTTCTCCATTCTGAGTTTAAAATCCTCCTCTGCCTCACTGCCATCAGAATCAGAGTCTATTTGTTCAAGAATGAGTAGATGTGGATTTATCCCCATCAGAATGGCTTGAGGCCTGGCTTGAGGCCTTGTTAATCTTTTTCATGGCCGCTGAGGACTTGGTGGCTTCCGCTGAAACAGCTTCTTCAATGGCCTCTTTAAATGTGATCTTAGGTTTCATAATAGTTTGCTTTGTAAGACCTTATTTTAAGGCCTAAAACAAACCGATCACGATGGCCTCTTCTAAGTTGGTAAAGTCACAAGCACCCCCAATGTCCCTTAAACTTGCCATGAAGTCATTAACATTCCGCTATCCCCTTGATCCCGACGGTAAAATTCATGTCTCTTAATGGCGCGATACTTGTGGGGCGCATACTCAAAAGTTTTTCTAAATCGGGCCATTCCATTACCTCTTCAGCTCTGCCGTTCTCGCCAACGCCATTTTGAAGACTGCCGACCGCGAGTGCGCGGAGAAAGACCGCTTCTCTCGGGATGCGTGAGATCGCTCTCCAGGAACATGTGGAACGATCCGATCACGATTCCCAGTCTTCCCGCCGATCGAACGGTGGGGGTGTTCAGCGAGCCATCTCGCCAGTTGCTTGTTCGTCGCTGGCGCCTTCTTCAGGGAACCCATCCTCGCCAGTGTTAAGTTTGCATGAAGAGTCAGATGCGAGGAGTTCCAGCAAAGACTTTATTAGTGACTACAGCTCGAATAGACCCGTCCTGGCTTGGCTACTGCTGTTTATAGCCTGCAGCCGTAGCTGCCAGCCAATGGGAGTGCAGGGTTTCTTCCCGCACTATTCAAACCAATACCATTTGACATTTTACAAGAACAGTTCAAATAAACCAATAACATTCAAACCTACATACATAACATTCACAACAAGGCCGTGCCAACATGATACGTGATATAAATATCCAGTGAGCTGCTGCAAGATAGGAGAAACCTAGTACAAGTAGCACTGGTCCGATGTTCTGTTTTTTCCCTTGAATAACAGATAAAAGAGTAAACAAAACTTTTGTACTTCTCATCCTAAAATTTGCAAGTCACATTTGTATACACTGATTAACAGGGCTAATAGCTATCAACATGTAGCATTTATTTTCTGGTTCCTAAAACTCATGAAGGTAATACAGAGAGGAGTTCTTCTGGGATGTTGTTGCTATTAATACGATCTTGTATGGATGGCCTGTACATACCCACATTAACATTCAAGTCAAGTTGGAGTGGGGGGGAGTGCTGAGCCAAAGGCTTCCCAGTGGGAGGGAAGCTCCCATTGCTTTTTACTCTTGCACTTTAACTAAATCAGAGAGGAACTACAGTCAACTGGACAAAGAAGCTTTGGCAATTGTTGCAGCAGTCAAGAAGTTCCATGAATACGTCTATGGAAGAAGATTCACCATTGTCACAGATCACAAACCATTTTTGGGAATTGTGGCAGGAGATAGACCAACACCAGTCATCCTGTCACCCAGAATGCTGAGATGGACTGAATTCCTTGCTGCTTATTCATATAAACTTATCCATAGACCTGGAAAAGACATTGGGCACGCAGATGCTTTGAGTCACTGCCCACTTCCTTTACGCACTGAGGGCCCTGCTCCTGAAACTTACACCTTTTTTCTAGAGACTGTTGCCAAGCTTCCAATCCATGCTGCTGAAATTGCTCCTGAAACTTACACCTTTTTTCTAGAAACTGTTGCCAAACTTCCAGTCCATGCTGCTGAAATTGCTAGAGAAACTGCCAAAGACACTTTATTGGCTCCTGTTGTGGGCTGGGTTAAAAAAGGTTGGCCACTTCAAGATCTACCTCAGGTTTCCCAACCTTTCAAATCTAGACAGACTGAATTATCTGTCTTAAGGGGATGTATTCTGTGGGGTAACAGAGTGGTTATTCCTGCAAAACTTCAAAAAGAGGTCTTGGAAATGTTACATGAGGGTCACCGGTATTGTCAGAATGAAGGGATTGGCCAGGAGTTATGTATGGTGGCCAGGTATAGACAAAATGGTAGAAAACTGGGTTGCATCCTGTCCAAACTGTCAAAAAGTCAGGCCTGCACCTCTCGCCCCCAAACAGGAATGGGAATGTCCTAGGGGTCCATGGTCCAGGATTCATATTGATTTTGCTGGCCCTACCAGAGGGCACACTTTCCTTATTGTGGTAGATGCATACTCCAGATGGTTGGAGGTTATTCCTATGGCCTCCACCACAGCAGACGCTGTTATCAAATAGCTTAAGAAACTTTTTGTAACTCATGGGTTACCTGATGTTATTGTTTCTGACAATGGCCCTCAATTTACTGCCAACCTTTTTGAATCATATCTAGCACAACAGGGTATCAGACACACCCTTACAGCCCCTGGGCATCCTTCGACTAACAGCCGGGCTGAACGCATGGTACGTTTTACTAAAGAGAAACTCCAACAATTGGGTCCAGGGGACATCACTGAGAAAGTTGAAAAACTACTCAGTATCCAACACATCACTCCTAACCCATTCATTAATTTAACTCCAGCCGAGCTTTTGATGGGTAGAAAACTCAGGTCTACCCTGGACCGCCTTCACCCCACTTACACACCCAACACACCATTAGATTCCACTAGCAAAACTCGCCAATTCTCCATGGGTGATTTTGTTTATGCTAAAAACCTTGTAGGTGAAGCATTGTGGATTCCTGCAGAGATAACCCAGGTTACAGGCCCCAAGTCTTACAGGGTTCAAACTGAGGATGGTGCCTTGTGGAGTAGGCACATAGACCAGTTACGGTCCAGACTGCCTCTGGAGCATTGCCCTTGCTCCTCTCTGGACTTCATCCCCACAGCCTTTTCTAGGGGGGAAGGGGGAGATAATGGAGGTAATGAGCAAGTAAGAATCAACCCCATGTGTAACGAGCTAACACGACAGGAACCATCCCAAATCCTGTCACAGTCCCAACAACCATTTTTACAAATGGAGGATTGCACATCATTACCAGACTTAGAGGATAACACTGGGTTGGAAATAGATTGGGAGGAGAGACCAGGTTGTAGTAACCAAACAGGTTCTACCAGTACAAGAAATCCTAATAAGGGAATGTTGGCAGATACATTTCCTTCCTCACAAGGTGAAATTCCCAAAACACCTGAACCACGCAGGTCTCAATGTACCCATAAGAGCCCCACCTATTTACAAGAGTATATTAGATAGATGGGGTTTGAGTATGGACCAAACCTAGTGGGGAGGGGTGTTATGTATGCAGAGTTTGAGATGATTGGTTGTTGTAGTAAAGTGTTTGAAATCATTGGTTGTAAAAGTGTGGGAAAACCCTGCACTCTGATTGGTTGGCAGCTGCGGCAGCCGGCTATAAATAGCTGCCGCGGCTGAGCCATTCAGGTCTGTTCTGAGCTGAAAGTCACAATAAAAAAGAGCTGAAGCACTCCGCGTCTTGTCTCTCCATGCAAACTTAACATGGGTAACATTTCCACAGTATTGTAAAGCTTCCCTTTCCTCTACCCTCCACTTTAAATCTTTAAATGCAGTGTATATATCTTCAATAGTCTACTTTTACTTTGTGAAGCTGAACTATGGGCCTTGGTGGTTAATAGCCTAGCACTTAGTTCCAGATGCCTGTAATTATTGCAGGCTCGAATCCCACCAGGCTCAAGGTTGACTCAGCCTTCCATCCTCTCGGGGTAGGTAAACTGAGGACCCAAGATTGTTGGGGGCAATAAGCTGACTTTGTAAAAATGACACTTAGTAATAAGCAGGCATATACAATGGAAGGAAGGCTATTGCTGAGCGCATTGGGTTGTATCCCAAAAATTGTAAGCCGCTCTGAGTCTCTGGAGAAGGGCGGGATATAAATAGGAATTTTTAAAAAACGATGAAGTTTTTATAGATTGACAGCAGAACATAGGAAGGAAGGAAAATTTACGTGGCTTGGCTTATCAAATTTATATGCCACTCAATTTGCTATCAAATGAGTCTAGGCAGTTCACTGTACCATCAAAGCAATAATGGTGGAATAGATGAAAATGTATGTGGGATGAAGATATGAAGGTGTTTATACTTGTAAGTATAAAGGAAAAACAAAGAAAGTAAAGAGAATACAGTTATCTCTAAAATGCAATATACCCCAAAGCACCAGGCCATGAAGTCTGTGTTCTTTTCTATATCGGATGGGCAATGACCAGTCAGCATCTGTACTGACCAATCCATTGCCATCGCACTGGATGGGAGTTTTTAAAGTCAGCTTCGGATAACTGGGTGGGGAATCCATCTTAGCTTACTTTCTAGGTTTTTTTTATCATCTTCACTGATCTCTGAATCTGTTACAATTTCTCTGAAAGGCTTTTATAGCAATAGCAATATCACTTAGACTTATATACCACTTTATAGTGCTTTACAGCCCTCTTTAAATGGTTTACAGAGTCAGCATATTGTCCCCAACAATTTGGGTCCTCATTTTACCCACCTCAGAAGGATGGAAGGCTGAGTCAACTTTGAGCCTGGTGGGATTCTATCTGCCAAATTGCAGTAGGAGTAGCTTGCAGTACTGCACTCTAACCACTGCGCCACCGAGGCTCATTATATTATGTTATGTTATGTTATGTTATGTTATGTTATGTTATGTTATGTTATGTTATGTTATGTTATTTTCTATTCTATTCTATTGCATTGTTCAGAACTGTAACTTGTATGCAAAATAGGGTGGAGTCTAACCAAAGCAGAGTAAAGTAGAGCAATTACTTTGTGTGGTTTAAAATGTTAATTTCAGCAGATGCAGCTGTTTGCCTTTTTTGTAGTTACATTGCGCTGTTGACTAACATTCAATCTATCACTCCAATATTTTTTTCATAAGTTTCAGTACCAAGCCAGGTATCTCTATCTGTTGAAGAGAAAGCATATGCAAGTATGAAAATTCTTAAACAGGAACCCAATCTGAGCAATGAAACAGGCTTATGAAGATTTATATAGGGAAAAAAAGATAGGGATAGGCAGCTACACCCTACAAAGATGTCAGAGGGGAAAAGTGCTATGTGTGTGCTGAAGAACAAATGAAGAAGAAATCCTCAAGGAGTAAATGAAATTAAAGAGCAAATCATCAATCTACAAAGTGCTTTGAGACCATATATTGTGAGTTTCTGAAGAATCAATGCTACTGAATTCACACTGTCACGGTTGAAAATCCATCTCAGCATGTCAAGCTAGACGTCTCTCTCCCTTACCCTTCACTCTGTGGAAGCCACAAGGCTGGATTCCATAGGCCTCTGTTTTCAATCCAGATGTTCAAACTTTCATTTCTCTCCCCATCCAGCTAAGTTCAGAAGGCTCGTGGAGCCAAAAGTAACTTTATGAAATTATGTAGGGTGTGTGCATGTGTATGGAAATTATTAAATATTCAAAGGCTTTCAGGTGGAATGCACTGCTTAAAAAATACACAATAGAGCATTTATTTTCAAGTTTTAAAATATTCCATGCTAAGGAAGGTATTTACTGTGGAATGGCTGAAGATATTACCCGTTATCTATTTGTAAAATGTATGTTAGTACTACAGTAGATATACATTTTTGTCTCATTTCATCTAGTAATAGGGAAATGTTCCAACAAGGAATAAGTGCCATTTCTGTAAATGGAAATTGTTGGGTCATCTACCCATTTACTCCATTTTTGTTGCTGCAAATTTATGTATCTTTTTCTCGTATATATGATGAAGACAACACTGGACTAAAGGAGCATAGCTCATTGAATAATTTCTGCCTTAATAGATGATTTTGCTCTATTTTTAAGTTTTCTTATTAGAAAATATTAAATAAAAATGTAGCTATGATGTGGCCTTATTTCTGTTTCCTAATGCACATTTTTATCCCATGCATTTCCAATTCATGTTTTTCCAATGAACTTTGGTTAAAACTGACCAGCCATAGTCATACATGTATATACACAATCATAATTCTAGATATGATAGCCTTATCTATCAAACTGATTTGTAAGAAAGGGAAGGTAACTTTATCCTGAATTTCATGGCATTGCCTCTTATACAAAACTTATACAAAAAGTAATTCTTATACTGTATAAAATAAGAATAAGTAATTCTTGTTTTTTGGGCTCTTTGGTAGAAGGCCATTCAATGCAGAAGAATCCATACATTCTGGGCTGGGAATGGGAAAACTTAGAAAAGAGAATTGGCAAAATGATAATATATAATTCTAATTATTGGACAGCAATCTGAGCATGGCTGGAAAATATTTTTTGAAAGATTTAGTGTCTAGAACTTTTGCTTGCCAAATACTCCCTTAAGGAAAAAGAGAGACAACTGTGTGGAATACAGTAGTTATTCTTGGTACATCACAATCACTACTCCATTTAAAAGAAACTCAGATTTACCATCACAGTTTTAGATACAAGATGAAATGTGCACACTGATAATGATACACACATGGCCAAGTTATTTCAAAATTGTTGCTATTTGCAAAGTGATCTCTCATCCATTATTTGTCATCAACAGCTAAATTGCAAAGAAATCAAACAATTATAGGATAATAAACAGAACTGGCAGCCCCTTCAAGTACGTTGGATATCTTCAAACAGATGCTGGATGGTTATCTTTTATAAAAAATTGTCATTAATGTGTGGCTACAGAAATTGAATGAATGAATGATCGAAAAAATAAATGAACAAAAAATTGAATGAATGAATGCTATAGAGGATCTTACCCTGAGTTGGGGATTAAACTAAATATTTTCTACAGGCAGTCTACAAGAATGGATTCTTTTCTGGACAATGTTACATCTGTGAACGAAACTGAACAATCTGATTTGTTTTTTGGCTCCATTAATGTACTATCCTCAACACTATTAAATGGGAGGTTTCATAAAATCCAGCAAAATAATAAGATGTGGGGTTCATACTAGCCATGTGGCTAGTATGAACCCCACATCTTAGTGTATTTTCTTACTGTCCCTTTTCCAAGAACTCACAATTTGGTAGTCCCAAAGGTACTTTTTAAAAGAGGCAACTGGACCTTCTGGTCTTTTTTTCTTTGAAGACTTTTCACTTCTCATCCTCAAACTGATCTAATAAGTCACAAAAGATGTTGTGCATAAAATGCATAAACATGGCAGGAGCATTGATCAAGCCAAAAGGCATCATGGTACACTTGAAATGACCATACCGCATCCAGAAGGCCGTCTTCCACTCATTGCTGGCACGAACTCAGACCAGGTTGTAGGCCCTCCCACAGGTCCAGCTTCATGAAGATCTTAGCTTGATGAAGCTGCTCGATCAGATCAAGGATGAGGGGAAGGGTACCCCCGGTTTCGTACTGTGATTGCATTCAACTTGTGGTAATCACAGCACAGATGCAGCTCCCCCGACTTCTTCTTTACAAAGAGCACCAGCGTAGTCAATGGGGAGATAGAAGGCTGGATAAACCCTTTCCAGAGATTCTTCTTGATAAAGTCCTGCAACACGGCAGCTTCGGTTCTGACAGGGAGTATTTCTTATGGAGTATAACTTATGGTCCTGGGTGATTTCAACTTGCCCTCTCTGGGAGGGGCGTTGGGTTTGGCCCAGGAATTCATGGCCTCCATGGTGGCCATAGGCCTGACCCAGGTGATTCAAGGCCCAAGTCATGAGGGGAGTAACACGCTTGACCTGGTTTTTGTCTTGGAACAGTGGCGTAATGATCTGGGGGGAGGTAATTTTACCGTCCTACCTATTCCATGGTCAGATCATTATCTCCTGCAGCTGGTCTTCCAACAAGCTGCCCCACACTGCTGGGATGAGGAGCCACCTAGATGGTTCCACCCCAGACGCCAGATGGACCCTGAGAGGTTCCAGGCAGAACTGGGTTTTTTTCCCACATCTCTTATCCACAGCTCTGCCGAGGACCTATCGGCTGCCTGGCAACAGGCTGCCACAGGAGCCCTCGACAGGGTTGTCCCTATGCATCCCCTCACTCGCCAGAGATCTCTGTTGGCTCCCTGGTATACCGAGGAACTCCAGGAGATGAAGCGCTGTAGGAGGGGTTTAGAGAGCAGGTGGAGATTGACCCATTCTGACTCCAATCGAGCCCAGTTAAGAGCCTACATTAGGACTTACCTGGTAGCTGTGGGAGCGGCGAGAAGGGCTTATCTCCCCGCTCTCATAGTGTCCGCAGATAACTGCCCAGCTGCCCTGTTTAGGGTCACCCGCTCCCTCCTACATCTGGGGGGGGGCAGTGGACCCATTGCAGGGGAGGGCTGAGGAATTTGGGCAATATCTGTCAGATAAGTTTGCTCGGATTCGGGAGGGGTTGAGCTCTGACTTGCAGTGGTCTGACGAAGAGGGTGCAGGTAGTCTAGCCAATGTGATCTGGGTTGAGTTTGATCCTGTTTCTGAGGATGAAGTGGACAGGATTATGTGACGGCTGAGTTCCACCACATGTTTATTGGACCCATGCCCTTCCTGGTTGGTATATGCCTCCAGGGAGGTCACGTGCGGCTGGCTCCGGGCAGTGGTCAACGCTTCATTAAGGGAGGGTGTCTTTCCTGCCACCTTGAAAGACCCCTCCTGCCCTGGGCCCAGCCATGTTAAACAACTTTCATCCGGTCTCCAACCTTCGTTTTCTGGCGAAGGTTGTTGAGAGTGTGGTGGCTCAGCAGTTTCCACTCTTCCTGGATGAAGCGGACTATCTGGATCCATACCAATCGGGCTTCCGGCTCAGGTTTAGCATGGAGGCGGCATTGGTCGCACTGATAGATGATCTCTGGAGGGCTCCGGACAGGGGTTTTTCCTCTGTCCTGGTCCTATTAGATCTCTCAGTGGCTTTTGATACCATCAACCATGGTATCCTTTTGCGGCGCCTCGGGGGGTTGGGAGTGGGGGGCACTGTTTTGCAGTGGTTCTCCTCCTACCTCTCGGGGCGCTCGCAATCGGTGTTGGGGGGGCAGATGTCGACTCCGAGGGCTCTCACCTGTGGGGTCCCCCAGGGGTCGGTCCTCTCGCCTCTCTTGTTCAACATCTATATGAAGCTGTTGGGCAAGATCATCCGTGGTTTTGGGGTGAGGTATCATCAGTACGCTGATGATGCCCAGTTGTATATCTCCACCCCAAACCACATCAGTGATGCCCTCTCCGTGATATCCCATTGTCTGGATGCAGTACAGATCTGGATGGACAGGAACATGCTTCGACTCAATCCGGCCAAGACTGAGTGGTTGTGCATACCAGCATCTCCGTCCAGTCAAGAGATTCCATCTTTGGTCATGGGAGGAGAGGTGTTGTCCCTTGTGGACAGGGCACAGAACCTGGGGGTTCTCCTGGATTCGTGGCTCAGGTTAGAGGAGCAGGTGGGAGCCGTGGCCAAGGGGGCCTTTGCTCAGGTCCGGCTGGTTTGCCAGTTACACCCATTCCTGGACCGAGATGCCCTGCGCACAGTCACTCATGCACTTGTTACCTTCTGACTCGACTACTGCAACGCTCTCTATCTAGGACTGCCCTTGCATACCTTTCAGAGGTTGCAACTGGTGCAAAATGCGGCTGCGCGGGCGGTGATGGGAGTTTCCCGATACTCTCATGTTACGCCCCTCCTGCGCGACCTGCATTGGCTGCTGCTTGCCCTCCAGGTGAGATTCAAGGTTTTAGTGTTAACATTCAAAGTCCTACAAGGCATGGGTCCGGGATATTTATGGGAGCGTCTCCTGTCGATATCGAGTGCCAACCGCCCTGTACGAGTGCACAGGCAGGGGCTCCTCGGGGTGCCATCTGTGAGCCAGTGCTGGCTGGCAGTGCCCCAGGGAAGGGCCTATTCTGTGGCGGTTCCCGCCTTATGGAATCAGTTACCCCTGGGGCTCCGTTTGGCCCCTGACCTTCACACCTTCCGTCACGACTTGAAAACTTGGTTACTAAAACAGGCCGGGCTGTGCTGACCTCTTGGGGTGGGGTAAATTTTTAAATTGTATAATGTACATTGGGGTTTTATAGTAATTGGGCTTGTTAGTATTTAATATTTTTTTAAGTAATTAATTTATTGTTGGCTTTTATTTGTGAGCCGCCCTGAGTCCTTTTGGAGAGGGGGCGGCATACAAGTCCAAGTAATAAATAAATAAATAAATAAAAAATAAATAAATATATATATATATATATATCCGACTCACCGGCAATTTAGCATCAGACAGCAAGTCAATTGGACAGTCATATGACCAATGCGGGAGCAACTGATCCACCTCTTTTTCCCCAAACACATCAGCATAGTCCACCAATTCTACAGGTAGATCCAGGTCCATGGGCATGGCCACACCCGCTGCACAGGCGTGCATGCAATGAGTAGCACACTTCTTGCCAGGGAACTGCACTGTTCCAGACAACCAGACAATCTGAAGAACATGGGCCTGTAACCACTCCAATCCCAGCACCACCGGAAAGTATGGTACTGCGGCAACATAGAACACGGCTTCCTCCACATGCTGCCCAATATGCATGTGAAGGAGTTTGGTTGCAGCAGCCACAGGTCCCGAATGAAGGAGCTGACCATCAATCATCTCTACCAATACCAGTGGTGACACCTGCTGCTGAGGAACCCCATAGGCTGGGCGCTGCCCGTTTCATACCACTGCTGATGTCACTGCTTTGGGTGCCTTAGCAGGACACTTGGCTGCTGAATGGACTTGGCTGCTGCAATACAGGCATAGACCTTCATGGCGATGCCAATCCTTTTTGGCTTGGGTCAGGTGAGGTCGGCAGCCCCCAACTGCATGGGCTTGTCCAGAGGCACTACCAATGGTGGCACCATCTTGATGGGAGTGGATGTGGCCTCCATCCATCGTTGCACCTGTCTCTGGGTGTCGATGTGAAGGCACAGATGCATAAGTTCCTGCAGAGTGCGAGGGCATTCAGTGTGCGCCAGCTCGTCCAGGAGCTCCGATGACAGGCCTTCCTAGAACTTGTCCATCAGTGCTGCCTCATTCCATTGCAGGTCTTGGGTGACCACCCAGAAGTCAGCAATATAATCAGTGAGTGAGCCTCGCCCCGCCTCAATTCTCTTGATTGCCTGCTTGCCATTTGGGCCCAAACAGGGTCCTCAAACATGGCCCTTAACTGACAGCAAAACTCAGTTGGGCTGGGTCAACAGGGGCGTTGCCCAACGCACTGCAGACCCTGACAACAGGCTAATCAAAAAAACCATCTTATCCCAGTCAGTGGGGAAGTCCTCCGTCCAAAGGCTCATATAAACCTGGTACTGCCCAAAAAATGCTGGAAATTGGGCCAGCAGGCCATCAAATTTATCTGGCACTGCTACTGGGCATTTGCAGCATGGCCGAACAGCTTGCATCTGTGCAACCTGCACAGTCAAGACAGCCACCTGCTGGGCTAGCTGGTCATTGCCTGCTCTGAGCTGATCCTTAGTCACTGCATGTAGGACAGAAGCAAGTTGGAAGGGTTGGGAGCAAAATGTGATGACCCGGGGCATGGCACAAAGGCAATACAGTCAGATAATTAGTAAGAGTCCCTTTATTAGCTCCAACTTTGCCCCCAGTGTCCAGGTTACCTTCTGGCTGGAGAAAAACTCCCAGGAACAGCCTTTGGTTGCAGAGAATCAAGTCCAAAACACGGTCAACAAAAACTGTAACTTTAAGTCCAATCAAGGCAAAATGAGGTAATTAGTTTGTCAGGGCAAGAGCAAGAATTCCAGATGTGAAAGCACAGCAATAACTCAACACAGTTGGGAAGACGCCAGGAACACAAATAACCAACACAAGATAAACTCAACACAAGATAAACTCATGTTTGCTCCCAGCAGCTGCCGCACTCAGCATACATTTCTTGTACATTCTTTTACATTCTTCTTTTAAAGGCTGGGCTGGACTGACCTCCTGGGGTTTTTAAAAATTTATTGTTTTAGTGATAGGGCTTGTTTGGTTTAATTCTTTTTAAAATATTTATTGTTTTCTTTTAATTGTGAGCCGCCCCGAGTCCTTTCAGAGAGGGGGCAGCATACAAGTCCAATTAAATAAAAAATAAAATAAATAAATTCTCTTCCCAGGTGTGGCAAATGAAGGGAATCAGGGCCCTTTCCTCCTCCCTAAGCTACCCACATTGCTCTCTTCCCTGTTCCTCTCTGCATGCCCTAGGATAAAGAGGGAGTGGGCCTGGGTCTTCCTCTGAACTCTCTCTCCTTTGTTCTACCTCTTCCCTGCTCTGCCCAGCCAGACTTTGCCCTTCCCCAGTTTCCTCCACAGCCAACTCCCACTCCCTGTCAGCTGTTCATCTTCCTCCTCATATTCAGACTCCAACAGGGGCATGACAGATACACATAAATCTCCAGGTGGCCTCGACAACTCTCTAAAAATGCAAATGACCAGTTGTCTGCAAGGAATATAAATCTTTCCATTCCCTTCCATCCAGTCAGAGCTGAAGAAGCTTCTTGGATGAGAAGTGAAACGTCTTAAAAGAAAAGCCAGAAAGTCCAGTTGCCTCTTGAAAAAAAGCACCTTTGGGACAACCCTGACCTGGATGACCGAGAATCTCCATAGACATTCACAATCTGGTATATTTATACTATCTCCAAATAGAGATCAAATTTTCAGTGAGTTTATTTTCTATTTCAAATCAGAACCCTATTAATACAAAATGAGTTGCCAAATTCTTATTGACAGCTATTGTCTTAAGAAAACTGAAGATGTCCTATTCTTGGAACAATATAGTGAGGAAGTCCTTTTTTATTCCTTTGTCTTAATATTCTTTTTATTTTGTCATATTTTGTTGTGCTTTGCTTTGTTACATTCTATTTTCATTACTTCTTATGCAAGTATATTGTAATTGGCAGGCCTGTATTATGACGTTATTACTGTTATTGAATTTGAGTCACTTTTATATGTTGTTTTAGTGTTGTAGCTATTGCACAATTAATTGACCATAAATAAATACAATTTCAATGTATTAAATATTAAAAGGGCCTTGGTGGCTCAGGCTGTTAAATGCCTGCGCTTAAGTTCCAGCTGCTTACAATTACTGTAGGCTCAAATCCCACCAGGCTCAAGGTTGACTCAGCCTTCCATCCTCTCAGGGTAGGTAAATTGAGGACCCAAGATTGTTGGGGGCAATAAGCTGACTTTGTAAAAATGCTGCTTAGTAATAAGCAGGCATATACAATGGAATGAAGGCTATTGCTGAGCACACTGGGTTGTATCCCAAAAAATTGTAAGCTGCCCTGAGTCTTCGGAGAAGGGCGGCATATAAATGTAATTTTTTTAAAAAAATCAGGAAATATCTAAAATAATTAACTGACAAAAACAGACCAGGCCAGGCAAGGCAGGGGGAGAGAGAGACAAGAACACAGGCAACAATTTGCATTATCAATATATCTATATCAAAAAAGTAATTAACTAGTAGTTAAGGCACCAGGCTAGAAACCAAGAGAAAGTCAGTTCTAGTCCTACTTAAGCACAAAATCTTGCTGGTGATCTTGGGTTTGCCACTCTCATACCAACACTCCTCATAGAGTTGTTGTGGGGGAAAATAGGAAAAGGAAGGAGTGCAAGATATATTTACTATTGAGTTATTTATACAAAATAAGAATGGCAGGTTAAAAAAATTATGAAAAAGTCTAAAAGACACAGAATTTTCTAGGCCTACTGACAACTTTGTGTTGGTATCACACATAGTAAAACAATGCTAAAAGTTGGAGACTTGGTTGCTAACAACTTGGCTCTTAATAAACTCAGGCAACATGTGTGAATATTCAACACATTATCCTTTGGAGGATTTCTGAATATTCATTTAAATTTCTTTACGAGAATTATCAATATAAAGCAATTAGAAGCAGAAAAATGGTTGGAATCCCCTTTAATTTCAGGATATGCTGATCTAGCTTTGGGTAAGATGTCTATATGTCTTGTTGGAAGAAATATCCAGGTCCGGTTCAAAACCAGGAATAAAATGGCGGCTGATTGGAAAGAAAGATTCTGTTTTTTGGTGAACAGAACACATACACAGCGTGCAGTTCAGGGATAGCTGACAAAGTGGAGTTGAGAGTAGGATGGGTGTTTATACCTTTTTGATTTCTATGGGGTCATGTAGGAGTTATGGCTGGCTCTATAGGCAAAAGGCAAAATGCAAATCCTAGGTGTTTGTCTGTGCTAATCTTATCTTGCCTAATGGCTTATCTGGAGTTTCTGTCTGACCCAGTCTTTCTGAATGGATTACCAAATATGCATTTTTAAAAGCTGGCCTCCTCAGTTTCTGTTTGGGGGCAGGGAGATTAGTGATGGTTTCTGCCTCCCTTAAGATTTGTTCCCATTTCTCCTTTAAGGGAAATATTCTATCCTGCTTTTTTAATATTCCCCAAAATATTTCATTCTCTAGGAGAGGGTGTGTGTGCTGACTTTCTACAGTCTGTGAAACTGTTTTGTCTTTGGAATTGTGACAATCTCTAATGTTAGAAAGTTACTATGCAATCTAGTAGTTTCTGTTTTACACTTTGATATCAGATGTGAAAGAATACAAGGCAGTGGTGGGATTCAAAATTTTTTACTAACGTCTCTGTGGGCATGGCTTGGTGGGCATAGCAGGGGAAAAAAATATCCATTCCCACCCCACTCCAGAGGAATGATACTGTAAAATCTCCATTCCCTCCCCACTCCTGGGGGAAGGTTATTGCAAAATTCCCAATCCCTCCCCACCCCACTAACCTGCTTTCCAGGTCAATTCTCCTGTGCAGGGCAACAAAAGAAGACACAGCCGATCAGCTGGGACTTGGGAGGCAGAGAACAGATGGGGGTGGGGCCAGTCAGAGGTGGTATTTGCCGGTTCTCCAAACTACTCAAATTTTCCACTGCCGGTTCTCCAGAACTGGTCAGAACCTGCTGAATACCTCCTCTGGTACAAGGAATATTCCTTTTCACACATCAAAGAGAAGATTATTGCTTTGAAACTCATAATTTTAAAATATTTTAAATAATTGTTATTAGTATTACCTAAATTTATCCCCGAGACTTTTAAAAAAGTTTTGGAGTATATTTTTCATCTTTTTTTAAATTACCTTTACATTAAATAGGTTATTTGAGCTACTTGGAACTGATAGTAAACCCCAAATATCAGGGGAATAGAAAAATAGAAAACTTCCTGACTTTTTCTAAAATAAATAAATAACCAGGGATGGCTGGTTAACTCAAGAAAAAAAAACATGTAATTAAAAAAAAAATCTTCCAGATTTCAAACTAGTAACCTTTGCTATGCAAGTGAAAAAACATATCCCTTGCAACTGTCAGATCCATGTATCTGCCATTCTCCAATGGAAGAAAGGTGAGGGGAGTGTTGGATTTGATACATTTAATTCTTTTCTGCTCTATGTAGCCTATTTCTTACCCTGTTTTTTGTATAACCTTTTACACGATTTATAACCATTGCCTGGCACCCCAAATGCCTGGAAAATTCTCAGCTCTTGGGGGAATGCAAAGGGAGAAGGGGCCATGTGGATTGCAGCGCTAGAAGAAAGCCCTGAGAAACTTTCCTTATCTGCTTTTTCAGAGATGCTGGTATAATAATATCTCCACACCTGTGGATTGGTGGAATCTGTTAAGTTTGCATGAAGAGTCAGACGCGAAGAGCTTCAGTGAAGAGTTTATTTAGTGACTACAGCTCGAATGGACCCAACTTGGCTGGGCTACGGCTGCTACTTATAGCCAGCAGCCATAGTTGCCAGCCAATCAGAGTGCAGGGTTTTCCACTTTTAAACCAATCATATTTGACATTTTACAAGAACAATTCAAACTAAACCAATAACATTCAAACCTACATACATAACAGAATCCATATCAGACTGTTGGGAGGGGTTTCTAATTCACTTTACCCTAGTTGCATACCCTGAGGGACCTCAGATCCTGTTTTGAATTTTGACATGCTTTCACCCCTCTTCAATAAAAGATTTCTTTTGAAATACAAAGTTCTCAAGAGTCTATACTTACTTTTTGAAGAGGGGAGAGGCTGGTCCTTACAGTAGTATTTCAACTCTACCTTCTATGCTGGATCACAATAAATATTTGATTTGATTTGAAAATTTGAGTAGCTGAATATATAGAGAATAAGTTAAGATTGTTATAAAGATAAGATATATACCCAGTCGACACACTGTTTAAATGAAAGATGAGTTTATTGTAAATATAAAATAAAAAACTTTACTAAAAATATTTGATTTGATTTGGCAAAGGCAGTTAAGGAATCTATTAAAGTGCTTTGTAGAAAGGATTTTTTAAAAAGCAGTTTGTTATGTTTGCCTATATTTACATTTTGATGCTTTAACATTTTTATATAGAAATTTAATTAGCATTGGTTGTGTATATGCAAGAATGCAGAGCAGCAGTAGAAATGTCCAAGGGAGGATGTGGTAGCCCTCAGTCCAGATTGAATACCTTGCAAACTGTAGCCAAAATATCTTGGTCTGGAAAGGATTTTCTTAAGCTGGCTTACTGTCAAACCAGCATAATCACAGGCAAGGAACAGATTAATAGTGATTGCGAATATGCCCAAATATAGCATACATCTGACAATTTGGAGGTTAAGTTGTTTAATGAATCCTTTGTGACTATACACACACACACACACACACCAGAGGTGGTATTCAGCAGGTTCTGACCAGTTCTGGAGAACCGGTAGCAGAAATTTTGAGTAGTTCGGAGAACCGGCAAATACCATCTTTGACTGGAGATTTTACAGTACCCTTCCCCTGCCATGCCCACCAAGCCACACCCACAGAACCAGTAGTAAAAAAAATTGAATCCCACCACTGACACACACATTACATTAGTACAAGATATTTTAGGTTTATAAGGTGCCTACCTTAGTCCTTATGGCTAGTTTACCTGTGAAATTGCTACCTTCCATTAATTTCTTGTATCCGCATGTAACCCTCTTAGAAATTCTGAATACCAAACAGATCTTGAAATTGTGCTGCAGCTGTGAAATTCTGGAAAACAAAACAAAACAAAAGCAATTGTACTAAGGCATCCCCTGCAAGTACACCCATAGCATCTTTTTTCCTTTGATCTTAAGTGCTGCATAGGCACAGCCCTAAAGTACTGCAGCTTTCCTGGTTTTAAGCATTGGTAGAATCAAAGTTAAAAAAGAAGAATGCTTTTAAACAAATTTCAGCTTTTTTAACAATGTTTTAATATGTATACATAGAGATATGTATACACATGCCAGTAAATAAACAAATCAGAGTATTAGCTTCCTTTTTTTAAAGAGGCCATGAAAATAGATTCTGATGAAATTAATATGATTTGTGTCCCTTCAAACCCCTTGTAGCCAGAGAGTCCATATTTATTTCCCCCCCTTCAGGCTCTTTTGTAACAGCTGGATTATGTTATCAAAGAGCTAGAACATCTGTAGAAATAACCCTTTCAGTCACTTGTTTGAGGATCGTGCAGTCAGTCATAGGCAGGACGGCAGGAGTCCTGCTGTGCGCAGAATTGATCCAGGCTAAGAAAAAGGAGTGGGTTGGACATCAATGCATTTTTTTCTCTAGGAAAAATATGTGATTTGTTCCAGTGTTCAAGCATGATTAATTCTTCTGTCGATTTGCAATTTAATTATAATGTAATAAATATCCAGTTGTTGAGTGACAGCAGTGAATATTATAAAGGCTTTTATTTTGGAGTCCATTATCACAAGGCATCACTGTTGTAGGAGTTTCTTGCTTTTGTTTGTCCTAGCAATAAAAATACAGTTGATAAATGCAATTTTCCAAAGCTCTATAAAGGTTGCCCTACACAGCTTCCTTCTATCAACTTAACTCTGAAAAAATAGAAGAATAGAGAACTGCATTTGTAGCAAGAAAATTTTTCACCATAAGAACCAGCAGGAAGCAAATAGGACCTTGGTCCACTGATCTGCAACTGTTTCAGTGGCCCTTTGGGCCACTATCATTGGAATACAGTACAAGAAACAGACTTAAATATTGGATGATATTTCAAAGAACTGAAAGTATCTGTGGATCAAAGTTCCTAAAATAAAGTTAATTCAATCACAATAGTTCCAGAAACTGAAATTAGACACTTGTTGAGAGAGAGAGAAAACTTTGTGCTATTATTTTTAATTGTTCCATTATTTATCATGTGTTAATATTTTACACTGCCTTTCTTTTGTCCAGGGCTACAAAATATTTTTCAGGGATTTACATGCATTCAATGTCTATAGTCCAGAGCATAAATATGTGTGTGTTTATTTTGTACATCAGGTTGCATAAGTCCAGTTTAATATGCTATTCCTGGTATATGATGTTCTGTATACAGACAGAGGAAGAAGCACTCTTGTGATCTTTGACTTTTAGGCTTGCTGTCAAACATCAGTCATAATAATTATTGTTTTGAACAATATGCAGGTTGTATTACATGAATAGCTATTTTATATGTGAAATTATGAAATAAATCTGAATAGAGGTCCTGGGAAAGGTGTCAGAATAACAGAGTAACACTTAGAAGAGACCTTGGGGGGAACCCTATACCATTTCAGAGAAATGGCTGTCCAGTCTTTTCTTTAAAACTTCCAGTGACTGAACACCCAGAACTTTTGGAGACAAGCAGTTCCACTGGTTAATTCTAGTTTGCGCATGCTCAAGATGGCAGTTGGTAGATGAGAAGACTCTCTCAGCGTTTTGGAGGTTTGTTGGATTTTGAGGGAGGAAAGACTTGCTGCCACCTCCTCTCTCCTAGTATCATCTCGAGAGCGTCGGGGGAAGCCACTGGGGCCGTTCGGCAAGGATTTGGCCGGCGGCTTGGTGTGGCTGGACTTTCTCCCCCCGCGGCTTTTACAACTGCCGCGGCTCGTCGGCTGGAGGAGGGTGTAAGCGGCGCTTTCTGCCTTCCCTTTGTTGTGGTGGGGCGATGGCTGCCTATTTACCCATGCCCCCAGCTGCGGATCCGATGCTGCTGCTGACCTCATGTTGTGGACTGGTTGCCTGGCTGCTGGTCGTCGGCTGCATTTGCTGGCGATGGATGTGGCGAGGCTGAGTTGGACGGAGGTGACTGCAGCGGATCGGGCTGCCTGCGGCTCTGCTGCGCGCCGGGGTTACCCTCGGGAGTGGATGGCGGCTTTCGGGACTCTTGGTGTTGCTGTGGCTGCCTTCTGGTGTCTGCCTGGAGCCGGACGGAGGCGCTGGCTTAATGGACCTCTTTTCTCCCCTGGTTTTGGGCAAGTGTGGTGTGCCCCTGGGGGTTTGGACTTTGGAATTCCCCGGGAGCCCCCTTCCCCTCTCCCCAGAAGCGTGGGCTCTGGGAGGAGCTGACTTGTGGGATGGATGGAGGCCTATTGGTCTGAGAGGCCCTGGGAGGCCTGGGAAGGGTTTGTTAAGCTGCTGCGGTTTGGGGTGGAGGAGCCGGCCTCCCTGGGCGGGGTTCTTTGGTGATGTCCCCCCCAGGAAGAGTAGGCACTATGGCTCCGGGCCCCAGCCACAGCCAGTTTGTGATCAATCTGGGCCTATACCTCCTGGATTCCTATGGACCTAATTGGCCCTGGTTGATGGGCATTTATTTACAACTACTGCCTTCTCTTGTCCTTGTCACTCTGGACTCCTTAGACACTAATGATGGTGCCTGGGTCATCTGCACCAATTCCATCATTTTCGGACTTTGCTTTTCTCCGGAGACTTGGCTGCCTCCCATTGTGGTGAGAGAACAGTGGGAGGATGTATTTTCCCCTGCAGTGGGAGGGCAGGGGATTGTTCAGGACTGATCAGGACTTTCTGCCGCAAGCCACTATGGTGGCAGCATAGTGACTTGTTTTTGGACTCTAACTGCGGCAGCTGTGAGAGAGCTGCCGACTGCGGCTTGTTCCTGTTCTTGTTCCTGTTTATTGCTACAGTCTGTCTCCTTCATTGTATTCCATTCTTACAATGTGTTCCATCGTACCAACTACCTCCATTACTATCTGAGATGTATAAGTTATGCTTGTCTACTCTCTATTAGATTTACGGGCCCTCCAGACGGTTCCCCAGTCTGTGGAATGGCCCTATGCGCTATCAAAAGCTTACCTTAATGACAGATCTTGGGATCCCGAGAGGTGGCATGTTGCGACTAATGGGTCAAATTCCAAATTTAGAAGGAAGGGAAACTTCTTAAATTTTTAATTTGTTGTCTTAAGGGGTTAGGGAGGGAAATGGGTCTGTTTGCAGCCCGGCTCGTGGCAGGAAGGGCGGGGGTTGGGGGCGGCGAGGCCGGGACTCAGGTGGGGCCACGATTCCTAGGGTGGTTGGAGTGGTGGCAGGCGTCGAGGCATAGGGCGTATTACATGCTGGGAGTGCGCACCGCCAGCCGTGCGGTTGCTCGCTCCGACCCTATGGCCTCCTCCCTGGGGAGTTCGGGAACAGGGATCCCTGGGCTTAGGCTGGTGTACTTTAATGCCAGGTCCGTGGCTAATAAAGCCACCCTCCTCCGTGAGATTATTGAGGAGGAGGCTGCGGACCTGGCTTGTATCACCGAGACCTGGTTGGGCCCGGAGGGTGGTGTCCCTCTGGTTGAATTATGCCCTCCAGGTTTTGGGTTGTGCACCGCCACGGGCCCAGGGAAGGGTGGTGGGGTGGCTGTGGTTATTAGGGAGACCTTGCTTCCAAGGGAGGTCACTATCCCAGAGATAGCGGAAGTGAGACCCTTCTCCTGAAGTGGGGGCCTAACGGTCAGGTGGGCTTGCTGCTCACATACCTTTCTCCCAGCTGTGTGACAGCGGCCTTGCAGGACTTCTTGGCGTCCTCTCGGGGGTGGCGGTGGAGCTCCCAGGCCTTATAGTCCTGGGGACTTTAACCTGCCGTCCCTGGGGATGCGTCGGGATTGGCCGGGAATTCATGTCTTCTATGGAAGCCATGGGCCTGACCCAATTAATTCATGGCCCCACTCACGAGGGGGAACACTCTAGACCTAGTTTTTGTCTCTGAGTGGTGGCGTAGTGACAGAGGGCATCCTGTTTATCGGCTCTGCCCGTTCCATGGTCTGATCACTATCTCCTGCGGCTGGTTTTCCAAAAGGCCACCCCCACTGCTGGGACAAGGAGCCTCTTGGATGGTTCCGCCCCAGGCGCCTTATGGACCCTGGCGGTTCCAGGCGGAACTGGGGCCTTTTCCCTCTTCCCTTACTCACAGCTCTGTTGAGGATCTGACGGCCGCTTGGCAGCGGGCGCCGGAGGCCCTTGACAGGGTTGTCCCCATGCGTCCCCTCACCGCCGCGGATCTCGGATGGCTCCCTGGTATACAGAGGAGCTCCGGGAGATGGCGCCGTCGGAGGGGCTTAGAGAGCAGGTGGAGGGCCACCCGCTCTCAATTCGACCGAACCCAGTTAAGAGCCCATATTAGGACTTACCTGGGAGCTATGAGGATGGCGAGAAGGTCTTATCTCTCCGCCCTCATAGCGTCCAGAATAACCGCCCAGCCGCCCTGTTCGGGTTCTGCGCTCTCTCCTTTGTCCTGGGGAGGGGCGGATCCGTTGCGGGAAGGGCTGAGGAATTTGGACAATATCTGTCGGATAAGATCACTCGAATTCGAAGTGGGTTGTCCACTGATTTGCAGTGGTCTGAGGAGCGGGATACAGGTAGTCTGGCAAGTGTGTTCTGGGATGAGTTCGATCCTGTTTCCGAGGATGAAGTGGACGGGATTATGTGGCGCCTGAGTTCCACCACATGTTTGTTGGACCCGTGCCCTTCCTGGCTGTCTTATGCCGCCAGGGAGGTCACCTCGGTTGGATCCGGGCAGTGGTCAACGCTTCGCTAAGGGAGGGTGTTTTCCCCTCCGCCCTGAAAAGGCGGTGGTGAGGCCCCTCCTGAAGAAGCCTGCCCTGGATCCGACTGTGTTAGATAACTTTCGTCCAGTCTCCAACCTTCGCTTTTTGGCGAAGGTTGTTGAGAGTGTGGTGGCCAGACAATTTCCGCTTTTCCTGGATGAAACGGACTACCTAGATCCGTGCCAATCGGGCTTCGGTCTGGTTTCAGCACGGAGACGGCATTGGTCGCACTGATGGATGATCTCTGGAGGGGAGGGACAGGGTTCTTCCTCTGTCCTGGTCCTGTTAGACCTCTCAGCGGCTTTCGATACCATCGACCATGGTATCCTTTTGCGGCGCCTCGGGGTTGGGGTGGGGGGCACTGTTTTCGGTGGCTCTCCTCCTACCTGGGCGGTCCTATCGGTGTTAGCAGGGGGCAGAGATCGGCCCGAGGCACTCACTTGTGGGGTCCCTCAGGGGTCGGTCCTCTCCCCTTTTATTTAATATCTACATGAAACGCTGGGTGAGATCATTCGTGGTTTTGGGGTGAGGTATCATCAATATGCTGATGATACACAGTTATATATCTCCACCCTGGCCAGATCAGTGATGCCCTCTCCGTGATGACTCGCTGTCTGGATGCGGTACGGATCTGGATGGACGGAAATATGCTTCGACTCAACCCGGCCAAGACTGAGTGGCTGTACATACCGGCATCGCGGTCCAGTTTGGAATGTCCATCGTTGACCATAGGGGAGTGGTGCTGCCCCCTGTGGATAGGGCTAGGAATCTGGGGTCCTCCTGGATGCACGGCTCGGTTGGAGGAGCAGGTGGGAGCCGTCACCAGGGGGCTTTTGCCCAGATCCGGCTGGTTCGCCAGCTTCGCCCGTTTCTGGACGCGATGCCCTGCGTCGGTCACTCATGCCCTTGTTACCTCGCGACTCGACTACTGCAACGCTCTCTATTTAGGACTGCCCTTGCACACCATCCGGAGATTGCAACTGGTGCAGAATGCAGCGGCGCGGGTGGTGATGGGAGTTCCCCGGTTCTCCCATGTTGCCCCCCTCCTGCGTGGCTTGCATTGGTTGCCGGTTGCGCTCCGGGTGAGGTTCAAGGTTCTATCCTTAACATACAAAGTCCTTCACGACATGGGTCCCTATTATTTAAGGGAGCGACTGCTGCCGACATCGAACACCAACCGCCCTGTACGATCCCACAGACAGGGGCTCCTTGGGGTCCCGTCAGCGGACAGTGCCGGCTGGCGGTCCCCGACGACGGGCCTACTCTGTTGCGGCCCCTGACCTGTGGAATCAACTTCCCTGGAGCTTAGCCTGGCCCCTGACCTCCGCACTTTCCGTCGCGACCTGAAGACCTGGTTGTTTAACCAATCCGGGCTGTGACCCTGGGGTGGGGTGGTCTTTTAAGAGTTTTATCTCTGCAATTTTAGTGTTAATTCGGCTTGATTGTTTAATCTGGTTTTAACTAATTTATTGTTGTGTGTTTTATTTTGTAAGCCGCCCGAGAGGGGGCGGCATATAAGTCGAATTAATAAATAAATAATAAATAAATAATAAATAATTGCTCTCACTTCAGGAAGTTTCTCCTTACTTTTAGGTTGCTTCTCTCTTTGTTCAGTTTCCATCCTTCTGGTGCTTTGGAAAATACATTGTTTGCCTTCTGGTGCTTTGGAAAATACATTGCCTCTCCCTTCTTTCTGGCAGCCCCTTAAAAACCTGTTTGTCAGATCCGTGTATCTGCCATTCTTCAATGGAAGAAGAAGGGGGGAGACAAGTTGGTAAAAGAAATCCTCTTTTGATGTAACTTGAATATATTAAATCTTATATTGAATAACCTACACTTGATATACAATTGAGAGACTGAAACCAGGTGCCCCAGAAACCTGTCACCTCTGGAAAAGACAGCAAAAGAGAAGGGACCATAAAAATTCCAGCCAGGAGATGTTTCCTGAGAAACCCTTCAGAAGATCATTCTCAGAAGAGGGGAGGGGGAATTAACATGTTCATTCTTTGTTTTACAAAATACATATCAAGATAAGGGGAGGGGTCCTAAACTCCCTCCTCTATCATTGCATGCCTGGGAGACGTTAGATGCTGCTTTTGAATCCCTACTTGAATTGTCTCATCTCAATAAAGGATTCATTTTGAAACACCTAGATTTCAGAAGTTCATTCTTGTCGATTGAAATGGGAAACGTTCACTTAGCCTGACACTGTTGCCTATCACACTCTTGGGCAAAACATGTGAGCCATTTCCTCCTTTCAGTGGTCCATGAAAGTACATCTATAGCATGTAGATAATAAAATAAAAAAAAGTGAACAACATTTTTACAGAATTATAGATACATTGAGGCTGGGTGTGACAAGGAATGGCTGGGAGGGGAGGGGCCAGACAAGGCACCCCTTGATGTGAGTGACATTGAGTTGGCCACTTCACCCAGTCACATGACTCACTAAGCCATGCCCATCCAGTCACATGACTAAGCCATGCTCACCCAGTCACATGACCACCAAGCCGCACCTGCCCAGTCAAACCATGCCCACCAAGCAAGCCACGCCCACAGAACCAGCAGTAAAAAAAATTGAATCCCACCAGTGGTCTGGATGTTCCCAATGGCTACCAGTTTCTTATTACTGGTATATCATATTCAAAAGAACTCTAGGTATGTAATTATAGCAATATTTTACACCATTCATTTTTATGTCATTCATGATCCTTTCAGAACATCAGAATATACTTTCGGTAGTGATGGTATTGTGTAATATCATTATAGTTTCATATTTAAAAGGGAGAAATTGATCCCTTTATGAGGTATTGGTAGTTTCCAAACCAAAATATTTGCTGATTAAAAACTGGTGTTATATAAACACTATTGTTAGAGAAAATATAGAAAGATGATGAGTTGGAATATAAGTACCGATATTTGATTTCAGTAATTCCAGCTAGTAATTCAAAAGAATACTTAATATTTATTTCCATCCATATAAAGTTTAATCGCCTTTAGAGATGTAAATGTAAATATGAGATGTTTCATGTGAATTTGATGATAATGTCTTATATATAAAGAACTAAGAATAGATACTTAATTTAGCCAAAAGTTTGAGAAGCGAATTATAACCACTATTCAAAGGTTGAACCTAGAGAATGCCTTTGCAATTTTCTGGAAACATTTAGAAATTTTTAGAACACTTAGTATAATGTGCCCAGTTAAATTTTCTGGAAACTTTTAGAAACTTTTAGAACACTTAGTATAATGTGCCCAGTTAAAGGTATTACACATACCAACAACAACAACAAAGCTGTAGCAGGTTGAACTCCCCTGATAATAAGGAATCTCCAAACCAAGGCCTATAAGGAATGGTTAAAGGATCTTTATGTTGTTTGTTTAGCAAAAGCAAAAGAGAAGACTTTGGGGATATATTATAACACTACCGGTATAATATTATAATGTTAAGACAGGGTGGATCTGTTCTTTATTAAACCAGTGACAGTATAAGGACCATTATGCTCACATTAAAGGAGATTCAGGCTGTGCTATAGTGAGGTAATTCTATTCTTAAATAGTAGAACGTTCAGAGTAAAGCAATAATAGATGCTTTCTTAGTAGAGGGTTACAAATAGGGGTTGAATGGCTGATTACCTACAATTTGGTGAACTCTTGTACTAGCCATAGAGTAAATATATATGTGATGACCTATTACTTATATATTATTTGATTTTGCAAGAAATATCCAAATGAATAGTTCCTATATTTATGTTAATAATCCCCATGTTTTCTTCTAAATTCAGGTGATCTATTGGAAATATATGATTCATCTAGGACTTTATGTTGAATGAACATACTAATATGGCACTTTCATAAAGACCAGGTTAGGTGAGACAGGTTAGAATACTGATTTTATTTCAGTTTTGGTAGGAAAAGTCAGATTGGTGTGTTTGGGAAAGGATAATTTTGTAGGTGCAACATTTATCTTTTTCCCCAACTGTTTCTGGGCCTCAGTTGACTGAAATGTTCTCTTAGACAAGGGCTGTCAAACTCCTGGCCTATGGGCCAGATGTGTCACATGCTGGCCACGCCCACACCCAGTTTAGCGAAGGGGAAAAAAGTCCCAATACGTCCAGAGGTGGTATTCAGCAGGTTCTGACCAGTTCTGGAGAACCAGTAGCGGAAATTTTGAGTAGTTTGGAAAACTGGCAAATACCACTTCTGACTGGAGATTTTACAGTATTCTTCCCCTGCCACGCCCACCAAGCCATGCCCACAGAACCAGTAGTAAAAAAATTTGAATCCCACCACTGAATATGTCCCGTGACAGCGCTGTGACGCAGTGAGTTTGACACCCCTGCCTTAGACCTATCAACACCACAGATTTTTTTTTCTGCAGTGACTCAATTGCTAATAATTTTAATTAGAACTGGACCTCTTCCAAATAATTTCTGACCTCACATGTTCAGCTTCTTGAACTCTTTCTTTAGCCTGGATGATATGAGGGTTGTATGGGGTAAAGCAACTAAATACAGTTCCTTTGTCATGGATTAGCTGAGCAGGATTACATTTTGCAATCTTTCTCTTCCCCAGATCTACTTCAGGGGGTTGATGTCTTCAAATAATTTTCCTGAGTATCTCATCTCACAAGCTTGCAACTCTGAAATCTTTGATTGACTTTTGAAATGAAGAATCTGGGCTATTGTTGTCCAACCGATGCATCAACAAGTCCCAAAATACTGCAGCTAGCATAGCCATTGCTGAGAATTCTGAGTTGGTTCACATATATAGTTTTGGTGATTGATATGATTACTTTTGAATATTATAAATTTGTAATGAAGTAAGTCTTATTATTGAAATGTCTAGAATTAACTTTGACTTTGTATTTTATCATAGATATTTAGTCTCCACAGTTAAGGCATCTCCAGAAATGGAAGTATCCAGAACCACTACCCCAACTTTTTATTATTGGAAGGGTTTCAGTTGGGTTTTTTTTAGTAAACAGTTGTTATTAATTTATAATATAGCATACCAAAAAGATATAAAAGTGAATAGTAGGGGAAAATAAGGAGGGGAAAACTGAGGGAAAGAAAAGGGGGAAAAGAAAAAAAAAAGGCATTGACTTTGGTGCAGTACAATAAGGCATTAACATAAAACCTCAACTTTTTACTTTTGCATAATAGTATAAACTAGCCATTTCTATAGCAACAAATCTATCTAATCAGTAAAACCCAAAATTAAAGTTTCATCTTTTCCATGTCAAGCACGAAGTCCAGAAGTGGTTTCCAAGTAGAAATAAAACTTTTTATTTTTTCTGATCAAAACAGTCAATTTAGCCATTTCTGCTAACTGCATTATTTTTTTGCAGCCATTCATTCATTGTGGGGATTGAAGTGACCTTCCATTTTTTTTGCATAAAGAATTACCTCAGTTCTTGTCTTCTCTGTCCCTTAAAGAGACTGTTCAGCATAGGCGATCAGCTCTCTTTGTTGTCTCTGAAGAGATCTTTGATTCTCAAGCTGTCAGAAAGAAAGACTGTGCTGCAAAGGCAGACAGTATTAAGAAGCCTCAATAAATACTAAAGCTGAAAGGAAAAGGACATTCCTAGGCTGAAGACTGCTTAATAATATTTCTGAGGATAAAGGGACAGAGAAACTCCAACTACATAGGTAGTTGTAAAATCAAGAAGATCTGAGGGGAAACCAAGAAGGAAGAGAGGACACTGGTAATATTCCTATCTGAGAGTTTATTTTGATTGAACTGCTTGTTACAATAAATATAGATTTGAATTCATCTGGGCTCAACTTATTTATATAATTTAAGTGTATAGACAGAGTTTCAAGGTCCACAAATATTAATTAGTCATAGGATTGATTAATAATTCTAACACCCCAGGTCATCACACACCTAAGCAAACTTTTCCAGAGTCATGTTCCTAATAAAGAATCTGGGGAAAGAGTTTTTAAGGCCTGTCTGAAGGATGGCAGGTCAGAGAACTTGAGCCTTAAGAGGGGTACTATTCTAGATAGTAATAGCTGCAACTGAAAAGTTCTGCTGCCTAATTAGATGGCTTTATTTTAAGGAAAAGACCAAGAGAATGGCAACTCCATCAGATCTTACAAAACTGGCAGAAAATATTAGAGAAAACTCCTTCAGAGAGTCAGGTCCTAAGCAACGGAGGACTTTATAGATCATAAGTAGCACCCTGAATTGCATTTGGAAACATACCGTAACCATTGTAGCTTAAGGTATAACTGATCATCACAGGATTTAAAAGCCAATTGGTCAGATTTTCAGTTTCAAGAATCTTATCCAGTTTTTCAGGAGGTGCAGAATCAAACCTCTGCCAGATAATGGGACCAATTTCTCCCTATCAGGAAATGGGTGACTTTAATCCTGGCTGAATGGATATTTACCAGATGTAATAAGGGCAGAAAATTTAACACATTTTGCTGCTCTTAATGCCCAGATGTAATCCTTAAGGTGAACGTAGATGTAATCCTTAATATGATTTTGACTGAATTCACTCTTTCTCATCCTCCAAAGGAGATGTAGATGTTGTTTCTGTCATTTCACCCCTTAGAACTTCTTTGTACTGGCCCTTCACCCTCAGCCCCCATATTGACAATTACGGGGAGGCCAGATAGGAGCAATCCAATCCAGAGTCTAATACTAGCATACTGAAGTAAAGTAAATCATGTGTATATAACCTAAGTTTAGATCTGGAAAAAAGTGTTTATATACTATAATATCAAAACTTCTGAAGATGTTTATTTTTTTGGCAGAATTTGATGAAAATTGAAGGAAGAGTAAATGTTTCAGAAAATATTACATCTGCCTGGTCTCAGCCAGAAAACCTCAAGGTTTTTATCTCAGTAAAATCCCAAACTAGTCACCCATGATATCTTTAAGGCAAAGAGACAATCAGTTGAGGAGAAAACACAAGCAATCTCCAAATTTCCTAATGTTCCCAAAAGATTCCTAAAGAATTTGTAGAACAAATGTGTCCAGCTTAAAAATCGATTTTAAAAAAACTGTTTTTAATCTAAATTTTCTAAACTGTTTCTTAGAAGTTATCTTACTTGCTGTTCTGGGTGCTCCAAATGTGTGGTTTGTGGCTTCCAGTCCTTTGATTTTGTTGGACAAGCTTGGCCCTTCCACAATGTAATCAAGACTGAGTTGTAATTCCCTGGTAATATCCAGATTAGTTAGTAAGCAGAGGCAATAAAGGCAAGTTGGCTAAGTGAGATACAATGCTACAGAGATAGACACAGAAAAAAAGGTTGCCACAGAACTGTGGTATATTTCTCCTCCTTCTCAAAAGTAGAATAGAATAGAGCTGGAAGGGGCCTCGAAGGTCTTCTAGTCAGCCCCCTGCTCAAGTAGGAGAACCTATTGTCATTGTTCCAAACCAAGCCAGCAGAAGAAGAGGCCACACCATGAGCAGAATGGGTCTCTTTACTGGAGTCTCAGCTTGGCATGTGGTGAACAATACAAGTAAAAGTGTTTCTAGCCAGAATTACTGGCTTCTGCTAGCCAGCTGGCTATATGGGCTCAGCACCTTCCACCTTGGTTCCTGGTTGCTCCTGGCTGGTTCCAGCAAGTACTTTCTGCAGCCTGGTTGCTCCCTGGCTGGCTCAGCAAGTACCTTTGCCTGGCATGCACTACTTCCTCCCGGCTACTCTTGTACTGTGGTACACGGGACAGGGAGTCTGCCAAGAAATTCTTTCCTCCTGCTATATACTTGAGGGTGAACTGACAATGCTGGAAATATTGCACTCACCTCCCCTGTTTTGGTGACAATTTCTTTGGGGTCTATAGAGCTACCAGATTTTTGTGATCAGTCCATACCTTGAATGGTATTTTACTCTCCTCCAGGAAATGTTGCCACATCAGCAGTGCCTTCTTCTCCCAAATCACCCACTGTTGTTCTGCGTTGTGAATTTATGGGAGATATAGGCACAAGGCTGCAGCTCCCCTTTATCATTGCACTGCAATAGGACAGCCCCAATGGCTACATGACTGGCATCTGCTTGGATAACAAATGGTCTTTCAGGATCGGGGTGCTTGAAGATCGGCTCCTGGGCAAACAGGCCCTTTAGCATGTCAAAGGCCCACTGGCGCTCCACAGTCCACTGAAAGGGCTGGTTGGGCTGGGGCTTGGTCACAGCAGGTTTGGTTTTCAGCAGGTTGGTGATTGGCAAAGCTACTCGGGCCAACAAGGGGCTAAACTGCCTCTAGAAGTTTGCAAACCCCAGGAAGCTCTGCAACTGCTTACCTGTCCTGGGACCCTTTCACTCCAGGACAGCTTTCACTTGGCAGGATCCATCTCCATCCTCTTGCTGAGTATCTGGTAACCCAAATCATCCAAACAGGTGCAATGAAACTCACACTTTGACAGTTTTACATACAAATGTGCTGCGAATAATTTTTTTCAACATCTGCCAGACCAGTTGAATGTGCTCCTCCATGGTCTCCATATAAACTAAAATATCATTCAGGTAGACCAATATGCCCTTGTACAGGTGCTCATACAGCTGATAAGTTGCATGAACACTGCAGGGGTCTCCTGCAACACAAACAGCATCACCTTAAACTCCCCAGAGGGCAGTTGAAGGGCATTTTCCACTTGTACCCCTCCCTTATGTGAACCCTGTAGTATGCCTCCCATAGATCCAACTTAGTGAAGATGTTACCTCTAGCCAGGTGTGCCAACATGTCCTTCATCAGGGGCAGCAGGTACATGTTTTCAATACGCACACTGTTTATGCCCCGAAAGTCCACGCACAAGCGCATCGACCCATTTTTTTTCTCCTTAAACAACACCGGGGCAGCAATCCTGGAATGTGCCAGCTGGATGAATCCCCTGGCCAGGTTCTTGTCAATGTATTCCTGCAGTTTATCCAGTTCCCAGGGAGTCATTGAGTACATTTTGGGTTTGGGCAATTTCACCCTGGGAATAATCTTAATAGCACAATCCATCAATCTGTGGGGTGGCAGAACGTCACACTCCTGATCTTGCTGAACACGTCTGCTAGATCAGCATATTCTGAGGGATATGGGAGGCTCCCAGTTCTCTGATGTACTGGTCCTCCAGCACAGATCATCTCCCTATAGACGTGTTCGTGTGGTAAAGGGAACGGGCCCTGGGATATCATCAGCCTCCTGTATCCACCTTCCCACCATATAGTTGGGCCCATTTGTCCAACCAGGCCAAGCCCAGGATCACTGCTTCGGTAATTTTTGTATGACCACAAAGCGGATTATCTCCCAATGCATAGCCATCTCCAACCTTATGGGCTCTGTGATGTAGGTGTCAGGGGGTCCCTGCTAGGGGGAGCCCCTGACACCCACATCACAGAGCCCATAAGGTTGGAGATGGCTATGCACTGGGCGATGATCTGCTTCGTGGTCATACAAAAATTACCAAAGCAGTGATCCTGGGCTTGGCCTGGTTGGCCATCCACCTGTTTGAACTGCAGCGGCTTGGCCAATCACCATGTTCTGACCCCCAGCTCATTGACTGGCAACAAGCTAATCAGATATCGGGTGCACCCAGAGCCAATCAATGCCTCAAACACTCCACAAGCCCTTATTCCAGGGGCTGTGAGACACACTGGGACCACAAAAGGTCAGATGGGGGCATTCACCATTGGATCTTGGTCCCCCTTGTCGTTGCTGTCAACTGGGACCTGCAGATGTTCTGCTTTGACAAGTGTCTCCCCCTCGTCTGGTCGTGTTGGCAGGGCCCCATCCATCTGGTGGGCTGCCCTGGACTTCTCAGGAGTCTTCCTGGGGTTCTTCCCAGTTTTTCCTGGCCCGGGGTCTTTCCTCTTCCCCTTTGGCATGGGGGCCAGGCACTCAGCCCCCCGATGGCCTTGCTGACTGCATCTAAAGCACAACATAGCCAGGCGAGCAGGCCAATCTGGGGCTCTGACTGGGGCACCTGCCATGGGTGGGGCTGTGCATTCAACAGTCAACTGCGGCTTAGGAAACCTACGTGGTCTAGGTCCCAGGTCCTTCTTGGGGTGGAATTCTCTCAACACAGCATCTAACTCTGGGGTCTCCCAGTACCACTCATTTAGCTGAGGGGGCAGGCCATGGTATGCAAGGCCTGCCACAGGCCTTGATCAAGCCCTACTTTGAATTGATGAACCAAAAGCTGTTCTGGCCAATGCTGTAATTTGTCAGCAAGCTGGCAGAACTCCTGTATATAGTTCAGCACCTGATGAGGCCCCTGCTTTAATGTCATCAGCTCCCTTTCAGCCCTGTGGGTTGGAGTCATGTCCTCAAAATGGCATTGTAAAGCTTCCAGCAGCAGGTTGACATTTCCCAACTCCCAAGCATTGTCACTGTACAGATCTTCTACCCAGTTTGCCATTTCCCCAAACAGGGTCACTGTCACCACATCCACCATGGCCCACTGGCTGGGATATAGGTGTGCATAGCGAGCAGTTCATGAGACTAATGACCTGGCACATGAATAGAGCCAATCTGTTGGGGTCCCTGTCATATGTGGCCCTTAGATGTGGTCCCTGGGCCAGATCTGTGGCTGCCAATAGCCTAGAGAAGCTCCTTGTCCCAAGAAGGCCACACCAGACTGCCGATGGTTAGGGCTGCCTCCTGGTAGTTGAGCCCCAGTGCCAGCAGCAGCTGTGGAATTTCCCCCCACCCCCACTTTCCAGCAGCCTGTGCTGCAAGACCTTCCAATGCAGCCCCCTCTACCGACATTGGTTGCCGGTTGCTTTCCGGGTTAGTTTCAAGGTGCTAATAACAACTTATAAAGCCCTAAATGGCTTGGGTCCAGGGTACTTGTGGGAACGCCTCCTGCCAGCATCACATTCCGATCGCCCTGTTCGCTCCCGCAGGATGGGCCTCCTTGGGATACCGTCGGTTAGGCATTGTCAGCTGGTGGTCCCCAGGGCTAGGGCCTTCTCCGTGGGAGCGTCCACCCTTTGGAATCAGCTCCCCATGGATCTCCATTTGGCCCCTGATCTCTGCTCCTTCCACCGGGACCTGAAGACCTGGCTGTTTCAACAGGCTGGCCTGGAATGACCTGGGTGGGGTGAGGGGTTTAATCTGTTTCTTTTAACGGTTATTCTGACTTGTTATGTTTAATCTGCTTTTATTGTAAATTTGTGCTGTTTTAATGTTCGCCGCCCTGAGTCCTTAGGGAGAAGGGTGGCATACAAGTCGAATAAATTATTATTAGTAGTATTACTGGTCCCATGTCAGTCTCCTTTGCCAGGTCCTCAGCCATCCCACCAGTTGGTACTGACATGCAGCTGGTTCCAGAATCAGCAAGCCGTTCCAACGAACAGCCGATTCTGAACAAACTGACAACAGCTAACTCCACAAACATCAGCATGGAGTGGCCAACTATTATCTTCTCCCTATGAGCAGGCTGGAAACAGCAGCTCAAAAGGCAAAAGAAAAAGGGTATGGATGCTGCCTACCTGTCACGGTTCCAAATCAAGCTAGCAGAAGAAGAGGCCACACTGTGAGCAGAATGGGTCTCTTTACTGGGGTCTCAGCTTGGCACATGGTGAACAATACAAGTAAAAGTGTTTCTAGCCAGCATTACAGGTTTCTGCTAGCCAGCTGGGTATACGGGCTCAACACCCTCCATCCTTCTGTTCCTGCAAGTACTTTTTTGGCCTGGCCCCAGCAAGCACTCTTCAGGCCTGGATGGCTTCTGAACCGACGGCAGCTGGCTTGCCTTCCTGGCTCCTCTCCCAGCATGAGTTCCATCACCTGACACCCTCCTGTGGCCCCATGCATCCCCCTCCCCCTGTGCGTGACTGGCAACTCCGAAATGGAGCGTGGTGGCCACTTTGAATGGTGCACTGTTTCGGATATTGACACCTATACTATTTCAGATAAGTGGCTGTCAACCACCAGTGATGAAGCATCCACGATTTTGGAAGGCAAGTTATTCCACTGGTTACTTGTCCTCACTGTTAGGAAATTTCACCTTAATTCCAGGTTGCTTCTGTCTCTGGTTAGTTTCCAATCATAGTTTCTTGTTGTGTAGTGCCAGTAGCTATCAGTGTAAGCTTGGCACATTCAGTAAGGGTGCCAAGTTATGCAGGATATTAAAGTTGTGTTTGTGTCAATACATTATAATACTCAGGGTGAGCCATGACCTTATATTTAGAGTGTTGAAAGCTGAGTTCAATGTGACCTTGAATAAGAATTAACAGTGTAACAGTATAAAGTTATGCTAGCCACATTAAAGAAGCTGAGAGTTATATAGTGAATGAAATTCTCTCCAAATAGCTTTGATAGAGAATTGAATGAAGTGATAAAGTTTATTGGCCAATGGTTTCTTTCAGCATCAGAGGCCCTGTTATATTTTTTATTTTATTTATTTATTTATTTTATTTTGTCAAGTGATTATAAGATAACAGGTATAAGTATAACATAGTTATGAATACATGAAATGGATACATATAAGAAAAATAAAAAGAAACAATAGGACAGGGACGGTAAGCACGTTGGTGCTTATGCACCCCTACAGACCTCTTAGGAAAGGGGTGAGGTCAATAGTAGACAGTCTAAGGTTAAAGTTGTTGGGGTTTGGGGAAGAAACCACAGAGTCAAGTAGAGTATTCCAGACATTGACCACTCTGTTGCTGAAGTCGTATTTCCTGCAATCAAGTTTGGTGCAGTTTACCTTGAGTTTGTATCTATTGTGTGCTCTTGTATTGTTATGATTGAAACTGAAGTATTCATTGACAGGTAGTATTACTATATTAGTATATTATATATTATAATATATATATTAATTAATATATATATATATATATATAATATATATATATATTAGTATATTAGTATATATTGGTATATTAGTATAACTGAAGTATTCATTGACAGGTAGGACATTGCAATATAAAATTTTATATACTATACTTAGATCGGACCAAAGGCAGTGTAGTTCATTCCCCTCCTTAGAGCATCCTCCAGAAATGGAATTGAAGTTATCACATTCAATGTAATCCGTTAGAATCTCAGAAGTAGAAATGTCCAAATGGCAAAATACTTCAGAAAATTTAAGTGCCCTCTCAGCTCCAACTCCTGTACATTCTCTCTCTCTCTCTCTCCCTCCCTCCCTTTCCCCATTTGTCCATCTATCCCTTCATTAACATGCAATACTGTATGGATAGTGGAAAGATGATATCTTTTAAAAGTGGGGTTTCAATGTGTTTAAGCAGCAAGTCATTGAACTGCCTTCTAAGAGAGAAACCATTTTTAAGCTTTATCTATCCTGATTCTTTCCACCATTACAGTGGCTTAAATGGGGTGGCTATACATACATTTTTATTAGTTTTCAATCTGGGGATGTACTGTGCCTGTTCCATCTGCTTACAGTATGTCGGTCAAACAGAACAAATTGGGGAAGGAGAAAAACAGCCAGTCAGAAAGTAGCTATTCTTTCTATTCTTTCTCGGATTACTCAGGATGTACCATCTTTGGTCATGGGGGGAGAGGTGTTTCCCCTCGTGGACAGGGCACACAATCTGTCCTCCTGGGTGCACAGCTCAGTTTGGAGGAGCAGGTAGGAGCTGTGTCCAGGGGGGCATTTTCCCAGGTGCAACTGGCTCATCAGCTGCGCCCTTACCTGAGCCGAGATCCCCTACAGACAGTCACTCATGCACTCGTCACCTCCCGACTCGACTACTGCAACGCCCTCTACATGGGACTTCCCTTGCGGACCACCCGGAGGTTGCAACTGGTGCAGAATGCGGCCACGCGGGCTGTGATGGGGGTGTCCCGATACTCCCATATTATACCCCTCCTGCACAACCTGCATTGGTTGCTGGTTGCCTTCTGGGTGAGATTCAAGGTGTTGGTAACAACTTATAAAGTCCTACATGGCTTGGGTCCCCTGGGGAGCGCTCCTGCCGGCATCACGCTCCAATCGCCCGGTACGCTCCCACAAACAGGGCCTCCTTGGGATACCGTCGGCCAGACATTGTCAGTTGGCGGTGCCCAGGGGCAGGGCCTTCTCTGTGGGAGCACCTACCCTGTGGAACCAACTCCACTTAAGCCTTTGTTTGGCCCCCGATCTCCACTCCTTCCGCCGTGACCTTAAGACCTGACTCTTTCAACAGGCCAGTCTGGACTAACCAAGGGGAGGGGTGGGTTTGTTTTAGAGGGTTTTTAAATTTTAATTGAATTTTAATTCTTAGGCTTGTATTTGGTTTAATTTCTTTTTATTGTAAAATTTGTAATGAGTTTTATATTGTTAGCTGCCCTGAGTCCTTAGGGAGAGAGGGCGGCATACAAGTCTAATATATTATTATTATTATTATTATTATTATTATTATTATTATTATTATTAATTCTCTGAACAAAGATAATGCCAAGTCAGACAGCCCAGGTATAGCTAGCTGTAAATGGAAACAGAATTCTCTCAAATGAGTTGTGCTCCAACTCTGCTCTGCAAAGGAATTTAACTAATAATATTCAGCCCTGAAACAGATTAGGGAGCAGACATCTGGGAATGAGAATGCAATCTTCTTTTCTGCTACATTCAGCAGTGGAAGGGATCACACTCTTATTCTGTGAAGTGAGCATTAAAAAAAAAACCTTTCAGTGCCATCAAATAATGTGGGAAAGAAAAGGAAGAATTGTGTAGCTATGTCAAGTGTGGTTCTGCCAATTGCTTTTATAATTACAGGGAATCTTTATCCAGAGGCCACTGAAGCCAATGGAAAGATGCTGTCAGTTCTTGTCGGCTTTGGAAGAAGCCCAGGATGTTCAACTGTCCTTTGCCAAGTCAACCATCTTAGTATGCTATATTATTGCATGTTTTTTGCATTAAAACTAATGGGCTTTGAATTAAGCCTTCTTTTTCCAGGTCATTTTTTTCCTGTCTGCAGTATAAAAATCAATAAATTGGTTACAATGATGGAATATTTGTTTGGTATACTGCTATCTTTGAAAACTAGGACCGACACCACTTCCACTGCCATCTATATATTTAGAAGAAGCAGTTTTTCTTGACCTAGATAATACTTTTGCTGATTTGCTGTTGATTAAATTGTGCAGCCTTTATCCAATCACAACTTGTCAATACTCAAAGCTAGGCAAGAACTAGGTGTGAGTATAATCACTCATTAGACTCACATGGAGCAAAGGACGGTACAGTTTGGTAGGCAATTATCTCTAGAAATGTCCTAAGATCTTTAGGACATCTAGATCAGTGATGGGATTCAATTTTTTTTACTACCTGTTCTGTGGCCGTGTCTTGCTTTGTGGGCATGGCTTGGTGGTCATGTGACTGGATGAGCATGGCCAACTCAATGTCATTCATGTCAAGGGGTCCCTCGCCTGGCCCCTCCCCTCCCAGCCATTCCTTGTCACACCCACCTCAACATATCTATAGTTCTGTAAAAATGTTATTCATCTTTTTTTGACTATTATCTACATACTATAGATCTATGATGGTGAACCTATGGCACACGTGCCACAGGTGGCACGCAGAGCCATTTGTGCTGGCATACGAGCTGCAAGCAAACTTACCTCACTCGGGATGCACGTGCCTCACAGCTGATTTTTTGCTGGTTTGAGGCCTTTTTCGGCCTCCCAAAGGCTTGAGGAAGGCTTCTGCAGGTTTCTGCAGGCTTTGCAGGCCAAAAACTAGCCCTGTTTTGCGCCTTCCTGTTTTTCCAAAAATACCGGAAGTGATGAAATGGGGCTAGTTTTTGGCCTGCAAGCCCGCAGAAGCTTCTCCTTCCTTGGAAGGCCAAAAAAGGCCTCAAACTGGCCAAAAATCAGCTGTGAGGTGCAATGCAGGTAAGGGGGTGGTGGGGCATGCATGCGTAGGAGGCGTGTGTGGCATTGCCTTCTGGGTGCTGGCACGCGAGTGCAAGCGTGCAAGCAAGGGCACAATTTTTGGCACAGGACCCCAAAAAGGTTAGGTACTACTGCTATAGATGTACTTTCATGGACCACTGAAAGGAGGAAATGGCTCACATGTTTTGCCCAAGAGTGTGATAGGCAACAGGCTTTTGTTGCCAGAAAAGGGGGGGGCATGTATTTTCCAAAGCACCAGAAGGCAAACAAGAAGCAATGGATGGAAACTGAACAAAGAGAGAATCAACCTAAAAGTAAGGAGAAACTTCCTGACAGTGAGAACAATTAATCAGTGGAACTGCTTGTCTCCAGAAGTTCTGGGTGTTCAATCACTGGAAGTTTTAAAGAAAAGACTGGACAGCCATTTCTCTGAAATGGTATAGGATTCTCCACAAGGTCCCTTCTAAATGTTATTCTGTTATTCTGACACCTTTCCCAGGACCTCTACTCAGATTTTGGCATCCTCAGTTTTCCTGCCTGAGGAGGGGGTTGGACTAGAAGAATGGTTCTTAACCCATGATATCAGCTTCAAGGGCATTTTTGTTTTTAGGGGGCTGATGGAATGAAAAGGGGCTTAATGGGGTGAAGGAATGGAATGGAAGGGGGCGATATGGGGGCGATGGAGCAAGATATATTAAGGGAGAGAGAGAGAGAGATCTATATTGGTAGATAGGTAGGTAAGTGGTGGCAGACAAAACAGGCAGGTAGATAGATAGGCAGGAAGGCAGGCAGGCAAACAGACAGACCTTTTGGATGGATGGATGGACAGATGGATGGACAGACAGAAAGAATGCGAGAGCAGCAGCACTTTGGGCGTGGTATGTTCTCCCAACATGCTGCCGCATTCAAGGCACTGATTCAGGTGTGGTACAACAGTCAATGGGGTGAGCCTGCAGGGCTGCCTCAACGCCCCCTGCCACTTTAGCGCCCTCAAGGCCGGCAGAGGGGTGCTAAGAGGCAACAGAGGGGTGTTCAAGGTGCAGGCCAGCCCTGCAGGTTCACCCATTGGCTAGCACTGCTCCGGAGCCGGTGCCTCCACGGGAAGCAGTGGCACGTTACATGCCGCCGCGCTCTCAACGCATCACCCTCTGCCTCTAGCATCCTCTCTGCTGGCTCCTTGGGGATGCTAAGAGTGCAGGGCATTCAGGCCGCCCTGCAGGCTCACCCATTGACTGTAGCACCGCTCCAGAGCTGGTGCCAAAATGGATGAAACTGCAGGGCTGGCCGGTGCCTCAATGCCCC
>CM019149.1:191685059-191743616 GCA_009733165.1 Naja naja | reverse complement strand
TTTCTTTCTTTCTTTCTTTCTTTCTTTCCTTCCTTCCTTCTTTCTTTCTTCTCTCTCTCTCTCTCTATCTCACACACACACACACACACACACACACCATGCTCTCTCTCACACACACACACCTGGTCTGAGATGAACTGATCCTGCAAGCTTCAGAGCAGCAGACAGCAGGAGAACGAAGGACATCTGCCCACCCTCCCGGTCGAAGCACCTGCACTGCCGCTCGCTTCTCCCAGGGGATGAAAGGAAGCGGGCGGCAGTGGTGATGGAGACACTGCTGCAGGAGGCAGCCCCGGGAATCCCCTCCCGATCAGAGCACCTCTGTCACTGCTTGCTTCTCCAGGGGGACGAAAGGAAGCGGGCGGCAGTGCTGCTGTGGGAGGCAGCCCCGGGAGTCCCTGCCTTCCTGGTTGGAGCACCTCCACCACTGCTTGCTTCTCCTGGGGGATGAAAGGAAGCAGGACGGCAGTGATGATGTTGCTGTGGGAGGCAGCCCTGGGAGTCCCGCTCTCCCAGTCGGAGCACCTCTGCCACCACTCTCTTCTCCCAGGGGACAAAGGAAGTGGGCGGTGGTGGTGGTTCTCTTGCTCATGGGATCCTTCACATCTCTGATCTTACATAAATTCAACCAAAATTATAAAAATTATCAGCCCTGAGCCACATAGAATTTTTAAAGATGGCAACCAATACCCAGAAATTCATCAGAAGCTAGTACAGCTGCCATATTAGTGTTACATGAGCAAACCTCGATATTCCCATAACTATATGGGCCATTGCATATTAAATAAGCTGAAGTTTATGAATGTTCTTCAAGGTCAGTCCTGTGTACAGCAAATTGTAACAGACAGCTGTAAGGAGAGAAGCATGTAAATGACTATATGGAAACCATTCTGTTCCAGAAATCACCACAAATGGAACATATGTTACCATTTGCAAAAGGAGACCAGACCAAAGCTTCCACAGTTGTTCAAGAAACAGGGGGAGGCAGGACCCAGCCCAGGACATTGTCTTCCTATTCAGTTTTCCAAAACCTTTAACTGACCACTCAACACTCAAACACAAGCAATCTCAGGCCTAAGACACAGAGAAGTTTGATTGTATCTCCAAATGCTTTCAAACTGATTCATTTCTACCAAGCAAAATTAACATAATGCAGTCTCAGTAGAACTGGTGCTAGTGATGATGAAGCTTTTGGCTTCCAGCTATAACTTGAGAACTGGGAGACAGAGTGAAGAGACAAACATTTGTGTGGTCAAAGAGCTTTATTTAGGAACATGTGGACAAATCAATTTTTGAAAGAGGAGATAATTTATTATTTTTACTTTGCACTCCTTTGCTATCTCACATTTTATATCTAAATTTACATCTTGAATTCATGAGGTATGCTGGCTGCATATATAACTAAGGAATCTGCATTGTTAGTCTCTTGAGAGCTAGGAGAGCAACAAGGATGGATTAGGGATCACAAGAGCATACACAGCGCCTTGCTGCTGTGTTTATGCTGAACTGATGGTTTTTGTCGACCTGGAGTCCTTCCATCGGGGCCAGTTTCCCCCCCCCATTTCATCTGCCCAGATTGGTGGGGTTGATGGCCCCCACCGCTGTGAGAGGGTGGTGATGGTCTTATTTTTGCTCTCTGTCCAGCCTGCCACTGTGAGAGGGCGGCAGTGTCTGGTCGTGCTACCTCACTGGACTATATTATGATCCTGGTGTTGGGACTACCACTGTGGTGAGAGGGTGGTGGATGGACCTCTTTCCATCTGGTCTTCCCAGGTCACCGTGAGAGGGTTCCCGGGTTGGGAGACCCCGTGACGCCATGGTATTCATATTTATCTGGACATGATTGACTGATTATCATCTAGCCTTTGTTTCCATCTCCTACTGCCCCCATTTTATGGACAACTATGGTTTTAAAGACTTACTCAGCTGCAGAATTACACATCCTGGGGAATGTCCCCCTGTCCCTGGTGTGGCCTGTTGGACTATCTAAGGCCTACCTTAATGACGGATCTTGGGATCCTGAGAGGTAGCATAGTGCACATAGGGGTTTTAGAGGTTTTAAATCGTGTAAAGAGAGGGGTTTTAATGGTTTACTCAATTTTTTATCTAAATTTTTAAGGGAGTTAGGGAGGGAGGGGGATTGTCAGTCCAGGTCAGGTGTGGGTCGCGACGGAGAGTGGATGGGGCTGGGGTGCTCCGTGACTCTAGGGGCTAGGGTGGGGACTGCAATCTCCACGGTGACCGGGAATGGTGGGAGATGGAGGAACAGAGGGTCGTATCACAGTTCTGGAGCGCGCCCTCACTATCTTCGAGCAGTGGCACGGTCCGACCCTCTTGTTCCCGCCCATTTCCCTGGGGGCTCGGGAGACCAGGCTCCTGGGCTCAGGTTGGTTTATTTAAATGCCAGGTCTGTGGTTAACAAAGCTCTCCTCATCCATGAGTTGATCGAGGAAGAAGACATGGATCTGGCTTGCATTACGGAAAGCTAGTTGGGTCCAGAGGGGGGAGTCCCTCTGTCTGAGTTGTGCCCGCCAGGTTTCCATGTGCTTCACCAACCTTGAGCCCAGGGTAGGGGTGGGGGGTGGCAATTGTGATTAGGGAGACCCTTTGCCCGCAGGAGGTCACTGTCCCTCAGATTGGCGGGTGTGAGTCCCTTCTCCTGAGATTGGGCCCTGGTGGTCAATTGGGCCTGTTGCTCATGTACCTTTCTCCCAGCTGTGTGACAATGGCGCTGCCCGAGCTGCTCGACATCCTATCGGGGGTGGCGATTGAGTTCCCCAGACTTATTGTTCTGGGGGATTTCAACCTGCCTTCTCTAGGTGGAGTGTCGAGGATGGATCGGGAGTTCATGGCTTCCATGACGGCCATGGACCTGACCCAAATAATTCAGGGTCCGACTCATGGTGGGGAACATACGCTTGACCTTGTTTTTATCTCTGGACAATGGTATAATGCTCTGGGTGGGGGAGTACCAACTATTTTACCCCTGTCATGGATCGATCATTACCTCCTTCGGCTGGCCTTCCAGTATGCCACCCCATGTCACTGGGATGCGGAACCAATTAGATGGTTCTGCCCTAGGCATCTGACAGACTCAGAAGGGTTCCAGATGGTGCTTGGGTTGATTCCTGCCTCCCTTACCCACAGCCCAGCCGAGGCACTGGTGGATGCCTGGCAAAGGGCTGCCTCAGAGACTCTCGACCGCGTTGTCCCTTTGCGGCCCCTGACCTGGTGCAGATCCCGGTTGGCTCCGTGGTTTTCCGCGGATCTCCAGGAGATGAAGCGCCGGAGGAGGGGCCTAGAGAGCAGTTGGAGGTCTAGTCATTCCGAATCTGACCAATCGCAGTTAAGAAACTTCACTAGGACTTATCTTGCGACAATGAGAGTGGCGAAGTATGCTTACTTCTCCGCTCTCATTGAGTCTGCAGATAATCGTCCCCCCCCATTTAGGGTCACTCGTGCTCTCCTTAATCAGGGGATGAGGGATGACCCTTTGCAGGGGCAGGCCGAGGAGTTTGGTCAGCATCTGACAGACAAGATTGCTCAGATACGGGCCGGTCTGGACCCGACTGGTTAGAGTCAGACAGGGGGGAAACGACGGGTCTTGTGGAGATCATCTGGGATGAGTTCGATCCTGTGACTCCAGATGAAGTGGACAGGATCATGGGGAAACTGAGTATCACCACGTGTTTACTGGACCCGTGTCCCTCCTGGCTGGTTTATGCCACCCAGGAGGTGACACAAGGCTGGCTCCAGGCAGTGGTTACCGCTTCTTTGAGTGAGGGATCCTTCCCCTCCGCCTTGAAGGAGGCGGTGGTGAGGCCTCTCCTCAAGAAGCCTGCTCTGGACCTGGCTATTTTGAACAACTTTCGTCCTGTCTCCAACCTTCGCTTTGTTGGGAAGGTTGTTGAGAGCATGGTGGCCCAACAGCTCCCGTTGTTCCTGGAGGAAGCGGATTACCTAGATCCATATCAATCGAGTTTCAGGCCCGGGTACAGCACAGAGACGGCGTTGGTCACACTGGTGGATGATCTCTGGTGGGCTCAGAATAGAGGTTATTCCTCTATCCTGGTCCTATTAGACCTCTCAGAGGCTTTTGATACCATCAACCATGGTACCTTACTGCGACGCCTCAGGGGGTTGGGAGTGGGAGGCAGTGTTTTGTGGTGGTTCTCCTCCTACCTCTTGGTTCATTCGCAGTTGGTGTTGGCAGGAGGACAGAGGTCGACTCCAAGGCCCCTCTCCTGTGGGGTGCCCCAGGGGTCAGTCCTCTCCCCCCTCCTGTTCAACATCTATATGAAACCGCTGGGTGAGATCATCCATAGTTTTGGGGTGAGGTATCACCAATATGCTGATGATACCCAGCTTTTTATCTACACCCCAAACCAACCCAGTGATGCCCTTGACATGATATCCCGATGCCTGGAAGCAGTACGGATCTGGATGGGGAGGAACAGGCTTCAACTCAACCTGGCCAAAACAGAGTGGTTATACGTACTGGTATCTCGGATTGTCCAGGATGTTCCATCTTTAGTTGTGGGGGGAGAGGTGTTACTCCCCCGCAGAAAGGGTTAGCAGCTTGGGTGTCCTCCTGGATGCATGGCTTAGTTTGGAGGATCAGGTGGGTGCCGTGGCCAGGGGGGCATTTGATCAGGTTCGCCTGGTGTGCCAGTTGCACCCCTATCTGGACCAAGATGCCTTGCGTACGGTTACTCATGCGCTCGTTACCTCCCGTGTGGACTACTGCAATGCTCTCTACATGGGGCTGCCCTTGAGGACCACTCAGAGGCTTCAACTGGTGCAGAATGCGGCCGCGCGAGTTGTGATGGGAGTATCCCGATACTCCCATATTACACCCCTCCTGCATGAGGTGCATTGGTTGCCGGTTGCCCTCCGGGTGAGATTCAAGGTGCTGGTAATCACCTATAAAGCCCTATATGGCTTAGGGCCAGGGTATTTACGGGACCATCTACTGCCATTAACATCTTCCCAACATCCCGTGCGCTCCCACCAACAGGGCCTCCTCGGGGTGCCATTGGCTAGACAGTGTTGCCTAGCGACCCCCAGGGGGAGAGCCTTCTCTGTGGGTGCACCCACCTTGTGGAATCAGTTGCCCTTGGAGCTGCAGATGGCCCCTGACCTTCGATCCTTCTGTCATGGCCTGAAGACATGGCTTTTCCAAGAGGCCAACCTGGACTGAAGGAGGGGGTTATTGTTTTATTACAATATTGGCTGTTTGCTGCTTTTAATTAGAATTTTGGGATTTTGATTTAATAGTTTTTAAAATTTTGAATTTTGTATTGTTCTTTTTATGATTGTGAGCCTCCCTGAGTCCTTTGGAAGAGAGGGCGGCATATAAATCCCAAAAATAAATAAATAAATAAATAAATAAATAAATAAATACTTGCTGAACAGAAGGAATAATGTGGACAAACCCATTGTGGTAGCAAGGGCAGGAGTAGGTAAGGTTGAACTTCTTTTTTGCACTAGAGAAAAGGCTCCCAAGCCCATATCTTCCATAAAAAGTTCTAAAAGAGATGGGATATGTTTACTTTCTCATAAGTAGATGTGAAATTGCAGATATTTGGAAATGATCCCTTATCTATCTCTCCCTAGCAGCTTTATGATTCCTCACTATAGTGCCTGAAATGAAGGACATAAAATATGCATATTCTCCCAATTAAATAACTATCAATTAACAAGAAAGTAAACATAGCATTAAACATTAAAGATGGAAACAACTTTACATTTGCTTCCAAATGTATTTAAAAGTAGAAAATTAAACAAGAAAGGATAATTTTTTTTGCTGGAATTGAGTTTTGGAGTTTCTGCTTCTTTACTAAATATAGTTCTTGTCTTCATGTGGATTTTCAGTTTGGCAAAACAAAGCCTTCCATTTCTATCTGGCAAACCAAATTGTCTGCTCAGCATATTAACATATGTCTATGCTATACACATAGCAGAATGAGTGTAATCATACATTGGACAGATGGACTGTATAATTTCAGATGTCAGGTAACAGGACTCAGATTAATGCTTCTCTATAGAAAAGTTCCCTGTAGGCAGAAAACATCAACTAGTCAGTTATATATGGTCTCATTTTTGTTTTCTATTTTTCTAAAGTTTTTTTAATGTGGGAGAGTATTCTTTTTTTTTTAAATTAGATTTATATGCCACCCTTCTCCGAAGACTCAGGGCGGCTTACAATTTTTGGGATACAACCCAGTGTGCTCAGCAATAGCCTTCATTCCATTGTATATGCCTACTTATTACTAAGCGGCATTTTTACAAAGTCAGCTTATTGCCCCCAACAATCTTGGGTCCTCAATTTGCCTACCCCGAGAGGATGGAAGGCTGAGTCAACCCTGAGCCTGGTGGGATTTGAGCCTACAGTAATTGTAGACAGCTGGAACTTAAATACAGGCATTTAACAGCCTGAGGCACCAAGGCCCTTTATATATATTCAAAATATATATAATTCTTGTGATTGAGATTCAGTGTGATACTCTCCAAATGATCAGTTCAGAATTTTACCGTATCATTTGGCTGCATGTGTAGCCAATATACATGCAAAATTAGCTGCGTTTTGCTTCAATAAAGTATTTCTCCAGGGATACTATATACTGACTGTAAAAACCTGGATGATTTTTAACACTTAATGGCCAAGTGGTTATGTAAGTTTTGATTTCATGCTGCAAATTTTGAAATGTCACAGCAATTGTATTGCTATTTGCAATGGCATAGCAATGAAGTGGTTTGCCTCATCGAATAGCCCTTCATAGTGTTCTCATTGTACTACAATTATACAGTATATACATACAGCTAAGAGTTAAAGGATACTTGAATGAAAGGTGTTTTGGCTGCATCTTCATTGCTTCACATTCTATAGACTTCTGAAAATGTTGCCAAGAATAGTGAATCAAAGGTGTATGAAAACACAAAAATCTTTCCATACTTAGATATAATTGAAATATTGAAAATAATTAATCATATTTGCTCACGTGTTTGGGGTTTATTATTTTCATGTTAACAATGCTGAATCAAGAAAAGGTGAACTTTAATTAAACCATCACTTTCTTTTGTTAGTGTACTAAATATTTCGGGGAAATTTTATTCTAAAATCTTCCATGAATACTAATAACAAAGAAAGAGCTTGGGAAAATAAAATATTCACCACAATCAAGTTCCTTATTGTTAAATAATACTCTAATTTCCAATATTTTAGGAAAACTGGTTAAGTGGTTAAGGAGAAAGTAATTTACATATAATAAGAGCTATACTTAATAAGAAAATGTTTAGTTTGTTGGAGCATTATGAGGTGTGCACATCTAACAATTGGGAGCTAATTACCAAAAAAGGCACCAGGTCTGATTTTTGGGGAATGTCCTCCAGCAGCAGCACTGACAGCCCTGCCCAGCAGAGCCTGTGTGGCTGCTGCCAGCCACTTCTTCTGTGGCTGCTTGCCACTTCTCACATGCATCACCCCAGCCTCCATTTCCCCATTGGTGCTTGTCTGTCTGATGTTTATATTTCTCGGCGGCTTGGGTGAGGGCACACTTGGTATTTTCCCACCCCTGCATTGTTGTAGGCTACTTCCGTGAAAGGTAGCAAATCAGCCCAATTGTCTTGTTGGTATTCCACATAACATCTCAGGTGCTGCTCCACCATGGCGTTCGTTCATTCCGTGGCCCCATTCGTGACCAGATGGAAGCAGAGCACAGTCCCTGAGAGGACCCAATGAACTGTAGGAACTCCCTCCAGAACTTTGCTGTAAACTGGACCCCTCGATTGGAGATGATCCGGCAGGGTACACTGTGCAGTCTATAAATCTACTTGATGAACATTTTCACTAGCTTCTTAGCAGTTGGTAGCCCGGAGCAAGTGATGAAATGAGCTTGCTTATAGAATAAGTCAATCACTGTCCAAAAGACAGTGTTACTGCCACTCTCTGGAAGTTTAACTATGAAATCCATGGCGATCTCTTCCCATGGTCAGCTGGGGTCAGCCACAGGTTGGAGCAGACCAGGTGGCTTTCCTGGTCTCATTTTCTTTTCTTTTTTTATAAAAAGTTTTTTATTTTGAGACAAACATACAAACATGACATACAAAACATAAAAAACCATCTTCCATATATACATACAGTGTGTCAGTTGGTTACAAATCCTTTGTGTTATCCTTTCATAATCATCACTCACAATTTATCAAAAGAAAATTTCTCATATTATCAATAAGACATTCTTATGTATTTATCAATTATTACTTGTATACAATTAAACTATTTATTTCATCATATATACAAGATATATTTTTAATCTAAAATTTATGTTATACTTTCATCCAATGGTTATATATGTCAACATTATATTTTATATCAATCTATTATATTTCTATTACAAAATTATATAATCTATTACATTACCAAGTCTTTTTATCCAACCATTGATAAAACAAATCCCATATCTTGTAAAATTGTTTATCTTCTTGTTCTCTAATTTCAAATGTCAATTTACTCATTTCAGCACAGTCCATAATTTTCTTAATCACTTCCTCTTGCATAGGTATTTTATCATTCTTCCAGTTTTTGGCAAATACAATTCTAGCTGCTGTTAAAACATTTACAATCAAATATTTCAACTCTTTATTGTAGCTATCTGGTATAATTCCCAACAAAAATATTTCTGGTTTCAAGTCTATGTGTTGTTGTATTATTTTTTCCAACCACGTGTGGATTTTAATCCAATATCTTTTTGCATCCGAACATGTCCACCACATGTGGTAATATGATCCAGGTATCTGATGACATTTCCAACATTTATCCGATTTATTCTTAAACATTCTTGCAATTCTCGTTGGGGGTAAGTGCCACCTGTGAAATATCTTATACAAATTTTCTTTATAAGCAGTTGACATTGTCATTTTATAATTCTGAGACCATAATTTTTCCCATTTCTCTAGATCAATCCCATATCCAAAATTTTTCCCCCAAGCAATCATTGTTTCTTTAACTTGTTCCTCTTCCATTTTAAATTCTAAAAAATATCCATAAAGTTTTTTAATCACCTTTTCATCAGTACCCATCAATATTTTATCTAACCCAGTCAACTTGTTATAAATACCTTCTATTTTAATATCTTTATCAAATCTAGATTGTACCTGCAAATATGAAAACCAATTCATTTTTATACCTTGTTCTTCCAACGCTTGCATAGATTTAAGTTCACCCCTTTCATTCAATATCTCACCATATCTAACTGTTTGTTCCTTTTTATATATTACTGGATATGAAAAGGCTTCAATAGTAGATATCCATGTTGAATTTTCAAGTAATGTTGTTTTTAATCTTCTCCCGGTTTAAAAACAAAGCTTCTCGAATATAATGTCTTCTAAAATACCCTTGTGTTTTAGTTCCCTTATACCAGAGGAATGCATGCCACCCCAATAGCAAGTCATGTCCTTCTAGAGTCAATAATCTGGTATTCCTTAGTGTTATCCAATCTTTTATCCACATCAAATTTGCCACCTGGTAGTATAGTTCCCAATTGGGCAAAGCAAACTCTCCTCTTAATCTTGCATCCTGCAACAACTTAAGTTTTATTCTTGCTTTTTTGCCTTGCCATATGTATTTCAGCATCATTCTATTTAGTCTTCAAAAACTCTTTCCTAGTCTGATTGGAATTGTCTGGAATAAGTATAGAATTCTAGACAATACATTCATCTTGATTGTTGATGTTCTCCCAATCAATGATAATTGTAAGTTTTTCCATTTTTCCAAGTCTGTCGCTATCTGCTGTTTAAGTTTAATGTAATTATCCTCCTTCAGTGTACTACATCTTGCTGTAATATATATCCCTAAATACTTAATGTTAAGTTTGCATGAAGAGTCAGACGCAAAGAGCTTCAGTGAAGAGTTTATTAAGTGACTACAGCTCGAATGGACCCGACTTGGCTGGGCTACGGCTGCTTCTTATAGCCAGCAGCCATAGTTGCCAGCCAATCAGAGTGCAGGGTTTTTCCCGCACTATTTAAACCAATCCCATTTGACATTTTACAAGAACAATTCAAAATAAACCAATAACATTCAAACCTACATACATAACACCCCTCCCCACTAGGTTCAGTCTATACCAAACCCCAACCTATCTAATGTATTCTTTTAAATAGGTGGGGCTCTTGCGTGTACATTGAGACCTTCGTGGTTCAGAAGTTTGAACATTCTCACCCAGTGAGAGAGGAAATGTGTCTGCTGACATTTCCCCACTGGGACTTCCTGTGAAAGAAGACCCTGTTTGACTGTTAGGATCTGGTCTCTCCTCCCAACCCATCTCCATTCCAATGTCAGCACCCAAGTCAGGTAGTGATGTGCAATTTTCCACTTCTAAGGATGGATTTTGGCATTGTGACAGGTTTTGGGATGGTTCCTGTCATAATGGCTCATTACACATGGGGTTGATTCTTGCTTGCTGATTTTCCTCCTGTTCCCCTCCTTCCCCCCTAGAAGAGACATCAGGTGAGGGACCTAGAGAGAGAGAGGGGCGATGTTCCTGAGGGAACCTGGATCTAAGTTGGTCAATGTGCCTGCTCCAGAGGAGTCCATCCTCTGTTTGCACCCTGTAAGAACGAGGGCCTGTGATCTGAGTTATCTCAGCAGGAATCCACAAAGGTTCACCTATGAGGTTCTTAGCATAAACAGAATCACCCACACTGAATGTGCGAACTTTGGAAGTGGAATCTAGTGGTGCGTTGGGTGCGTAAGTGGGATGAAAGCGGTCAAGGGAAGACCTAAGTTTCCTACCCATCAACAACTCTGCTGGGGATAAGTTGTTAGATGGGTTAGGAGTGATGTGCTGAACACTAAGAAGTTTTCAACTTTCTCAGTGATGTCCCCAGGACCCAGTTGCTGAAGCTTCTCCTTGGTAAAACGTACCATGCGTTCAGTCCGGCCATTAGCCGAAGGGTGCCCAGGGGCAGTAAGGGCATGTCTGATACCCTGTTGTGCTAAATAGGATTCAAAGAGGTTGGATGTAAATTGAGGGCCATTGTCAGAGACAAGAACATCAGGTAACCCGTGGGTTACAAAAAGTTTTCTGAGCTGCTTGATGACAGCATCAGTTGTGATGGATGCCATGGGAAGTACCTCTAGCCATTTGGAATATGCATCTACTATAATAAGGAAGATGTGCCCTCTGGTAGGGCCAGCAAAATCAATGTGAATCCTGCACCATGGGCCCCTAGGACATTCCCATTCCTGTGTGGGGGCAAGAGGTGGAGCAGGCCTGACTACCTGACAGTTGGGACAAGATGCAACCCAGTTTTCAACCATTTTGTCGATACCTGGCCACCATACATAACTCCTGGCCAATCCCTTCATCCTTACAATACCAGGATGACCCTCATGTAACATTTCCAAAACCTCTCTTTGCAGTTTTGCAGGAATAACCACCCTGTTACCCCACAAAATACATCCTCTTAATACAGATAATTCAGTTTGCCTGGACTTAAAAGGTTGGGCAAGGTGAGGTAGATCTTGAAGAGGCCAACCTTTCTTAATCCAGCCTGTAACAGGAGCCAACACAGTGTCTTTGGCAGTCTCTCTGGCAATTTCAGCAGCATGAACTGGAAGCTTGGCAACAGTTTCTAGGAAAAAGGTGTGTGTTTCAGGTTCAAAGTCCTCCTTGTGGCAAGGAAGTGGGCAGCGACTCAATGCATCAGCATGTCCAATGTCCTTGCCAGGCTTGTGGATAAGTTTGTATGAATAAGCTGCAAGAAATTCAGTCCACCTCAGCATTCTTGGTGATAGGATAGTAGGTGTAGGCTTGTCTCCTGCCACAATGCCTAACAAAGGTTTGTGATCTGTAACAATGGTAAATGTTCTGCCATACAGATATTCATGAAATTTCTTGACAGCTGCAACAACTGCCAATTCCTCCTTGTCCAGTTGGCTGTAATTCCTCTCTGCTTTGGTCAAAGTGCGAGAGTAAAATGCAATAGGGGCTTCTCTCCACTGGGAAGCCTGTGGCTCAAACCCCCCACTCCAAAAGGGGATGCATCACAAGTCAGTACAACAGGCAAATTCTCAGAGAACTGTATCAGTACAGCATCAGATGTGATTAGTCTTTTAATACTGTTAAATGCTGATTGTTCCTTCCTGCCCCAGACCCAAACAGACTTCTTATCAAGTAATCTGTGCAATGGTTCAGCAATGGTTGCCTTTTGAGGTAGGAACATGTGATAAAAGTTAATAAGTCCAAGGAAGGCTTGCAAATCTGTTTTGCATTTAGGTCTAGGGGCTTCTTTGATTGCTTTAACCTTGGCATCTGTAGGGTGGATGCCATGCTTGTCAATCATGTAGCCCAGGAACTCAACCCTGTCAGTTTTAAGAGTGCATTTTTCTTTCTTGACTTTTAACCCCGCTTTCCTGAATCTGGTAAGGATTTCTCTGAGTCTTTCTTGTAGCTGAGTGTCATTTTCAGCAGAGATTAACACATCATCAAAGTAAGGCACTACCCCTGGCAGTCCTTGGAGCATTCTTTCCATAAGGCTTTGAAAGATGCCTGGTGCCATGCTTACTCCAAATTGTAACCTTTTACATTTGAAAGCACCTCTATGAGTCACAATGGTTTGGGCCTCTGCAGTGGCATCATCAACTGTTAGTTGTTGATATGCCTGGGCCAAATCCAATTTGGCAAAGACTGTACCCCTGCCAAGTGAATGTAACAGATGATGCAGCACTGGAACTGGATATGCGCTCTGCTGCAGCGCATGGTTAAGTGTCCCCTTATAGTCTCCACAGATTCTTACTGACCCATCAGTCTTGACTGGTGTGACTATGGGTGTCTCACATCTGGTGTGATCAGTGGGCTCTAAAACCCCTTGAGCTATTAATTTGTCTAATTGTGCATCAATTTTTTTCCTTTAAAGCAAATGGAACCCTTCTGGGCTTTAAATGAATTGGGGGCACCTTGGGATCTAGGTTGAAGATGATAGGGCTCCCCATATACTTGCCCAGTCCTTCGCTGAAGACCTCTGGAAACTCAGACTTCAAGGCCTCCTCCCATTCGGAGTTGCTCATGTGATTGATGCCAGTCACCTTGATGCCTAGTGGCTTGAACCACTCAAGTCCCAGCAAGCTTGGGCGATCCTTGTCCACGATGGTCAGGGGCAAACGTTTGGTGTGGCCTTTAAACTTCACGTTGAATTCTCTTGTTCCAACTACTGGAATCTTGTTCCCTTGGTAGTCAGTGCTTGCTTCTGGAAATGCTTTTTCTGAATGTTGGGAAGTAGCCTGTGAATAGTGTCCCATGACACCATAGATAAATAGGAGCCCGAGTCCACTTCCATTTGGCAAGGCCTTCTTTCAATGAATACCTTCACATGTACTTTTCTGCTTCTCAAGGTTGAAGAATGACCAATGGTGATTGTTTGATGAGTTTCATTCTTTCCATTTGCTTCTGAGTTGCGCCCCATTTTCTCACTGAAATTGTTGGGCTTGAATTCCTTCTCAGGGAATTTCTTCCTACTAGGTGGAGTTCTGGATGATTTGCAGACTCTTGCTAGGTGACCTCTTTTCTCACAACGTAGGCAGATGGTGTCTAAAAACTTGCATTCAGTGTGGGGGTGGCCCCCCACAGCCTCTGCAATAAAATTCTTGCCTCTTTTTTCCAAGGTCCTTCCTTTTCTTCTCCATTCTGAGTCTATAAATTCCTTCCTCCACCTCACTACAGTCTGAATCAGAGTCTATTTGCTCGCAATGGGTTGTTGTGGACTTTTCCACATCAGAATGGCTTGAGGCCTTGTTAATTTTCTTCATGGCTGCTGCTGAGGACTTGGTTGCTTCCGCTGAAACAGCTTCCACTATGGCCTCCTTAAACGTGATCTTAGGTTTCATTAGTAATTTGCTCTGTAAGACCTTATCTTTAAGGCCTAGAACAAACCGATCACGCATGGCCTCTTCTAAGTTGGTAAACTCACAAGCACCCCCAACGTCCCTTAAACTTGCCATGAAGTTGTTAACATTTTCGCTTTCCCCTTGATCCCGACGGTAAAACTCGTGTCTCTTAATGAGGCACGATACTTGTGGGGTGTAATGGGCTCTTAAAAGCTATTCTAAATCAGGCCATTCCATTACCTTCAAGTCTGCAGCTCCCGCCAATGCCTTCACCATCTTGAAGACTGCCGGACCGCAGTGCGTGAGAAATACCGCCCTCTTCCGCTTCTCGGGGATATCGGCGAGGTCGTTTCCTTCTAAATACATCTGGAAGCAATCCGCATATGATTCCCAGTCTTCCGCCGCCGGTTCGAACGGGGCTGGGGGGGTGTTCAGCGCAGCCATCTCACTCTTCTGCTTGTCTTCCGCGTCGTCTCTTCTTCAGGGGAATCCCATCCTCGTCGCCAGTGTTAAGTTTGCATGAAGAGTCAGACGCGAAGAGCTTCAGTGAAGAGTTTATTAAGTGACTACAGCTCGAATGGATCCCACTTGGCTGGGCTACGGCTGCTTCTTATAGCCAGCAGCCGTAGTTGCCAGCCAATCAGAGTGCAGGGTTTTTCCCGCACTATTTAAACCAATCCCATTTGACATTTTACAAGAACAATTCAAAATAAACCAATAACATTCAAACCTACATACATAACACTTAACCTTACTTGGGACCTGTATTTCTAAAGCTTCTTCCAATTCTTTCTTCCGTCTCGCTAACATATTCTTTGTTAATATCTTTGTTTTGTCTTTATTAATTTTCAAACCTGCTACTTCTCCATACTCTTCTATTCTTTCGATTAGCTTAAGTGCTGATTCCAGTGGATCCTCTAATATAAATACCAGGTCATCTGCAAAGGCTTGTAACTTATATTCTTCTTTTTTAATTTTCATTCCTTTTATTTGTTTATCTTCTCTAATGCACCTGTTTAACACTTCTAAAGTTAACACAAACAGCAGAGGCGACAGCGGGCAACCTTGTCTAGTCCCTTTTCTTATATTTATAGGCTCTGTCAATTCTCCATTTATCAAAACCCTTTTGGTTTGTTGAGAATATATAGTCTCAATAGCACGTATAAAATTTTTGCCAAAGCCCATTTGTGTCAATTGTAGTAACTTAAAGCACCAATTCATGTTGTCAAAGGCTTTTTGAGCATCCAGAAACATCAAGGCCATTTTCTTTTCAGGATGAGCCTCATAATACTCCAGAGTATCCAGAATTATTCTCATATTACGTTTAATTTGTCTTTTTGGCAGAAATCCATTTTGATCAACATGTATAAAATTGTTTAAGTATCTTTTCAGTCTTTCTGCCAAAATTGAAGCAAAAATTTTATAGTCTGAGTTTAATAGGGAAATAGGCCTATAGTTTTTAACTTGTTGTAAGTCTGTGTCTTCCTTCGACATAAGTGTAATATAAGCTTCTGACCAAGTCTTTGGTATTCTCTTCTGTTGCATGACTTCATTCATAACTTCTAATAATTGGAGGTTTAACACCTCCTGAAAAGTCTTATAAAATTTCACTGGTAAACCATCCGGGCCTGGTGCTTTCCCTGTATTTTGTTTCTTTAAGGCTTCTGTTAACTCCATCATTGTTATATTCTCTTCTAACATTATTTCAATATCTTTGGTTATCTGTGGTAACTTTGCCTTTTTGTATATATTGCTTAATTTTTTCTTCTTGAATACTCTCTTGATGGTACAATTTTCCATAATAGTCTTGTATAATTCTTTTTTCCCTTCATTTCCATAACAAGTATGTCCTTCTTCATCTATTAAGTGGCTAATTTTTCTTGATTCTCTTTCCTTTCTTAATTTATAGGCTAACCATCTTCCTGGTTTGTTTGTGTCCTCAAAATAATTCTGTTTAGCATTTTTAATCTTTTGGCCTAGCTCTTCTTTTTCCATTAATTCCATTTTATGTTTGGTTATATCCATTTTGATTTTAACATCTTTTTTTGTGGAAATTTCTGTAGTTCTTTTTCTAGTTTTTTATATTCTTCTAATGTTTTAAAAGTCTTTTTTGTTTGATATTTCTTTTCCTTATATAATCAATTATCAAGCCTCTTGTATAGGCCTTCATCGTGTCCCAGAGATTCTGTAGCAATGTATCCTCTTTCTTATTTTCTTTTTAAAAAATACCAATTTTCTCTCCATTTTCTATTTAAAATCTTCTTCCTTTAATATCTTACTGTTTAATGTCCATCTAGATCTCATCTTTTGTCCTTTCCAAATAATAATCATTGGGTTATGATTGGCCCAAGTACTTGCTTCTATTTCAATTTTTTGTATATTAAAAAACAAGTCAGCTGATGTCCATATCATATCTATTCTTGACCATGATTCATGCCTGTTTGAGTAAAATGTATATTGTTTATTTCCTGTATTTCTCTCTCTCCATGCATCTTTTAAATTTATTTCTTCTGTCATTTGAAAAAAAGATTTTGGTAGTTTCTTTCTAGCTTTCTTTGTGGCTTTTTGTGATTTATAATCCAGCTGCTCATTAATTATTCCATTAAAATCTCCCATCATGCATAAATTAACATAGTCCAGTTCAATTATTTTTTTATGAAGTTTGTTATAAAATTCCTCTTGGTGATCATTTGGAGCATATATTGCTATTAAAGTGTTTTAGTATTATTGTCCATTATTTCTACAATTAAGATTCTTTCATCATCATCTGTATGAATTAATTCAGCCGAAATTGTTTCTTTAATATATAGAACCACGCCTCTTTTTTTACATTGTGCCAATGAGGTAAACAATTTTCCTAACTTTTTTTGTCTCAATACATGTTCATGTTGTTTTTTAATATGTACTTCTTGTAAGCAAATTATATCAAATTTTAATTTCTCCAATTTATGAAATACTTTCCTTCTTTTAATGATTGAGTTGAGTCCATTTATGTTCATCGTGACCAATTTTCTTTCCCCCATTTTAGATTTTGTAAGAGGGATTTATTGCTCTGGTAGATCTTATTTCTCTTTGTTCTCTGGGCACCCTGCCTACTGTGCCTTCTTCTTTTTCTTTTTCTTTTTCAATTACTGCTATCAACTCCTTTTGAGGTTCAATCAGAGACTCTTCCTTTCTTGTATCTTCCTCCTTTCCTCTAATATATTCATAGTAAAATAATTCCGCCTTTTCAACCATGTCAATTCTGTGTCTTTGTTCCTGCCATGTAAACAGGAGGCCTTCTGGTATCAACCATCTATAATTTATTCCTCTTCTCAGCAGTTCTTTGGTTAGAAAGAGGTACTCTCTCCTCGTCTCCCTTACTCTTCTTGGTACCTGTTTCAGCACCACAATTTCTTTGTCTTTGTATTTTAATGTCTTTTCTCTTGCCATTTGCAAAATTTGTGTTTTAATAATTTTCTTAGTAAATCTAATATGGACTTCTCTTGGTAGCTTATTCCTCACTGCATATCTTGTGTGTACACAAAACACTTCATCCATTCCATCCATCATTTTCTCTTTTGTTATTTCTAGTGCCTCCACCAATATTTCTATCACTTTTCCAGCGAGGTTTTCACCCTTTTCTTCCTCCACATTTTGAAATCTCAAGTAAAATTCTGACCTGTCCATCTCTCCTCTCAATGATTCAATCCTGTCTTTTTCAACTTCACTCAATCTGATATTGATATTTCCAATTTCCTTTGTTTCTTTGTTCCTCCTTCTCTTCAATTTTCTTAATCTTTTCATCATATTTGGTCATCATCTCTTGGATATTTTCCACTTTCTCATCTGTCTTTCCAATTTTCTGTTGAATATTTTCAACTTTTTCATCTGTCTTGTCTATTTTCTGCTGGATCTTCTCCACCTTTTGATTTGTCTGTTCAATTTTTTGGGAAATATTCTCATTACTCTTTTCAACATTTTCTACTTTTGTCTGTAGAATTTGAATTCCTTGCAAAATCTTCTGCAATGTATCCTCCTTCTCTTTTTCCTTTTCCTGTTGCAACATCGCCTGTATTGATCGCTGTCCTCCAGGTGGTGAAGAAGCAGGAGTTGTTGATTGAGAACCTGGAGCTATTGCTTTTCTATTCATTTTATAGTTATTTCCTAGTAGGGCCCCCCAAAAAACAGAGGGCCCTCCAAGAATAATAAAAATAAGTAGACCAAAAGGGGGAAAAAGTAAAAATTTAAAAATAATAAAAAAAAAGAGAAAAACAAAAAAATTCTTCAGGCTCTTATACACCTTAATCCAATTAGTTCCACTTGTATGCAAAAAGAAAAAAAAGTAGAGAAGAAAAAAGGAAGATCTCAAAAAACAACAACAGACAGTTCCCAGTTCAAAAAATAAGAAAAAGAAAAAAAGAGGAAAAAACTTCAGGTATTTATATACCCTAATCCAATAGTGAGTCAACAAGATGGAAAAAAAGAAAAAGAAAAGTGAAAAGAAAGGCAAATCATGAGCAAAAAAAAAGAGAGAAAGAAAAATTTCTAGGTAAAAATTAAAAAAGAAATAAATCCAAACAATAAAAATTCAATCAATGGGGTGGAAAAGATATAGCAGCCACAAGTCCAGCCAAAGAGAAAAAAAACTACTGCCACCAGATGTCCAAGGCTTTTTTAGTATATCAAGTCGAATTTCCAGTAGAATATATTTTCAAGGTCACTTTAGTCTTCTTTCTTTCAGTTCCAACTCTGAGTTCCGCTATCAATAGTTCACAGATGGGCACCTGTGTACACAATCTGTCGTGCTCACCCCACTATCTCTTTCAAGAAGAAACTCTGCATCCTTGAATGTAGCTCACATAGATAAACAAGTAAAGAAGAAAGGGATACAATATCTAAAAACCAATCTAAAAACCGTCCTTGAATGTAGCTCACATAGCATCCTTGAATGTAGCTCACATAGATAAACAAGTAAAGAAGAAAGGGATACAATATCTAAAAACCGATCTAAAACCTGGTGGTTTTTACAGGCTGGGCTGGACTGATCTCCTGGGGGAGAGGGTGGGTTTTAAATTCGATTTTAATTTGGTTTTATAGTTGTATTTTGGCTTGTTTAGTTTAATTTCTTTTTAAATAATTTATTGTTCTGTGTTATTATCTGTGAGCCGCCCCGAGTCCTTTTTGGAGAGTGGTGGCATACAAGTCAAAATAAATTAATAATAAATAAATAAATAAATAAATATCCAAGCCTCTAAATGGCAGTGCTTTCACTTTCACTCCTCCCCTCAAGAGCAAGAAAAAAGGTGGGGGGAAGAGAAAAGGCACATTGATATTGCTCTCTTGGATACATTTCTTAGAGGGCAGCAAGGTGCCTTTTGAAGTCCAGACTGACCATAAAAACCTGGAGGCCCTAAAGACCCCTAGAAAGCTGTCCCCTAAGCAAGTCCATTGGGTGCAATACTTTAAATGTTTCAACTTTGAACTGAAGCACATCCCAGTAGAGAAGAACAAGCTGGCTGATGTTTTGTCAATCTCAGGCTGGCAGGGATGTACAGCTTAGTTCCTTTCCAAGCTAACCTATCATGCAAGGTTAGGGTGTTTGGGTTGTCCTTTAGCCATGGGTCAGCGGGGAGCATGGACTTCAATGCCTCGGTGATTGGATCTCCTGTGGGGCTGACTTGACTCCTGGCTAGGCTTCAGGTACTGTTCTGCTTACTACGCTCTGGATGGGTATAAAGCAGACAGACCAACTCCACAAAGCATCTATACAAAGTCTTTTTTATTGGTTCATCAGGCATCCTGTCAACTCACAGTTATGACAAGGTTCTTCTTAATGTCCAATCCTTTGCATTTCTGAATCATGGTGTAGAGAGATATTAAACTCTCATCCTTATGATGATAACCATGCTGATGATTGAAGCAACCGCATGGTAAAAGATTCAGGCTAGAGTGAGGGAACCTCCCCCAACCCCACAAGGGTCAGTTTAGTGACCAATCAGGATTACAGATGTGACCAGATGACATGGACTACATTTCCCAGGATACCTTAACTACATTTACCATGATGCATTCCCTTAAGGGGACAGTTCTCAATTCCTAACTACCTATCCCAAATCCCATTAACTCTAAACTGGCTGGACAGCACACTCCCTGCCTGGAATTGTAAATTCCACTAACTAAATAAAGAGCAATTAACTAAGATAAACAGTAAACAGTAATACTAACTGAATAGCAGATAACTATATAACTAAAATAAACAGGTAGCTATGTAAGTAAAGGAAACAGTAAAAAGCAATAAAGCATCAAACAAAGCAAAGCATGCAAAGCTTGAGGTTCAATCTTCAAGTTCAGCCTTTCTCCACAGCAACATTAGGTTGGTGATGGGTCAGGAGTAGAGCTTCTTGGTGCAAGTCTGCTGGTCACCTCTGGCAACCTTTTAGGGTGGACAGGTACTCTTGGTGGCAATGTTGAAAGTCTGGTGGTCGCTTCTGGCGGCCTTTTAGGGTTGACAGGTACTGTAGGTGCCAATGGTGAAAGTCTGGTGGTTGTTTCAGGCAGCCTTTTAGGGTTGGAGCTGTACTCTTGCTTCCACGGTGTCGCAGGGTGTCAGGAAGCTGTTGGAAAGGGTGTTGCGGAGGCATATTCCCATGTAGAGTGTCTTAGTGGATGTCTGGTGGTTGCTGGTGGCCGTTTAGGATGGAACGGCATTCTTGTTTTTGATGGTGCTAAAGGGCGTTGGAAGCCTGTCAGAATGGATGGTGCTAAGGCATCTGCCTGGGTTGGGGCCTGCATCCGATCGACACTGACAAGTCCTAAAATTCCCCAACCCAGGTCTGTCTTGAAGGCAAAGGGTGAGTATCTCGAGCCTCTGACTACTTCAGTGTGCGCTAAGGCATCAGGGGCATCAAATCCCAGCAAGAGCAAAATCTGGGCTTCAGGATCTAGGGTGAGAAATAGATGAGCCATATGCTTCAGGTGTAACACCTCTGGTGTTGCAATGCGGCTGCAGTCATCTGGTATCCCGTTCCATTCCAGCACGGGCAGCAGTAGGAACTAGGAACTTCCATCTAATGACTCTATACAGAGTCCGGTAGCTTCCCTCCCCACCGTGCATCTTGGTGCGGTGCACATTGATATCATAACGTGCACTTCTTCCTTCTGAACATCAAAGAGGTTGAAGAATGAGGACCTCGCTAGTGAGCGATCACTCTGAGGATCCAGTATCACATACATCTTCACTGCTTCTTCTGGGCATCCATCTGGGTAGACTTTGGCTAAGCAGATCTGATGACACGAGCAAGGGGCTGGTGTGCCATTGCACACCGCTATGCAGTTGAGACTCACCACTGGCTCTGGGTGTGCAGCTGTAGCACGTTGAGGCTCCTTGTTCAAAGGAGGGCTATGAGATGTCTGCAGTGGTGGATTGGCATCTGGATGCAGCGTGGTCGGGTGCGTGTCACTTTTGTGGATATGACATAGCACTTTGTTGTGCAGTATTTGGGCGAGTGTTTGGATTCACAACACTTGCTGCAGAATTGGAGCTCTTTTATCAACTCTTTCCTTTTGGTCAGGGATTTCGCTGCAAACCCCTGGCACCTGTTCAGCGAGTGTTGAGTGTGGTGCAAAGGACAAAACTGGCTTCTCTTTGGAGTCAGAGAACTAAATTGATTTGTATCTGGTGAGTCCTCTCCCGAACTGTTTATGGAGGAGGTTGCTACCTCTGTGTCACATGTGTTATTGTGGTTGTGATCTGTAGGAATTGGCAGCACACTCCGGAGAGGTGCAAAGTTTCGTTTGTGTTCTTTGTTAGTTGGGAAGAATCTGTGTCTGAGGCGGAGGTTTCTAAAGCTGTTGCAGGATGCTGTTTGCCGGACCACAAATTCTTGGAAAAGGGCAAAAGGTGGGTCTCTTTTGTGGTTTGTGGCCAGAAAGGCATCGGACAAAGCAATCCATCATTCCAATATTTCCTTTGGGAGTTTGGCAATGATTGCTTCTTGCATTATGAAGAGATCAAGGCAAGCCAGTCCTGGCAAGTCAGAACATTCTTTGGCTGATCGCAGCTCCATAAGGATGTTGGAAAATTCTTCCAGTCATTGGATTTCGTGGATGGCAATACACGGGAAACTGTTAAGTCATTCTAGGAGTGAGTATTCTGTCAATGTGTCATCGCCATATTTCTGGTCCAAAGCATCCCACGCTCGTATCAGAGCAGTGTCTGGGTCATTGAGTATGCCTGTGTAAATGTGTTTCACCATGTGTCTAGACTATGGTCCTAGCCATGCCAACAGAAATTTAAGTTCTTCACCAGGAGGCAGCCATTCGCGTTGAATGCTACTTGTGAAAATGTTCTTCCACAGTAGGTATTCTCTGCCTGGCTCGTCGTTAAATTTGTACACATCACTAGCTGCTAAGTCTAACCTTCCACACCTTGGTGATGGTTCTGTGTTACTTCTCTGTGAAGGCTGGTCATCTATTCGTATGACATCCTCATAGGCATAGCGTTGTGGCTCAAGGGCATGTGTTGTGGGTGGTGCGTGGTTCACCTCAGATTACTTTATGAGGAGGTCGTTATCCACCCCTACATATGCAGGTAGTATCTCTTGAGGTCGGGTGTAGGTTCCACGCTGTGCATTAGAGTTATCGTGCAGGTATGGCAAGAACTTCTTTGCCTGTGGATTAAGTGTGGCAATTGTGGTTGGTTGCAGGCCAACTTGTTGAGACGTCATTGTAATCACTGGTGGGCTAATTTGCTTGCCTGGCAGGCCATTAGACATTGGGTTAGGGTTGCTGATTCTGGGAAGAGAATCTCGAACTTTAGGTCGTACAACATCAGTTGGGGAAGATTTGCTGTTGGTGGGAAGTGAATCTCGTATTTTAGGTCTTACAACATCAGCTGCGTGACTGAGGTTTAGAGTCTGTGGTTGAGATTCACTCCTAGGCTCCCCTGGTTGTGGGAGACTGCTAGGCAACTGAGACAGTACCACCTGTTCATTTCATAGTGAGTGCTGCTCATCCACGTAGGCCTTGACCCGTGCATCTGGGTTCTCTTCTCCCAACTCTTCGAGGTCGAAGGTGAGGGAGGCAGCGTTGACTGCCTTCTGCCATGCTGCGGCCCGTGCTGTTTTTGCTGCTGTGTCTCTTTGTCGTTCAAGTAACTCCACTTGGGCCTGAGCTTTGGCTATTTCTGCTTGTTGGTTGGCCTGAGCTTTGGCCATTTCTGCTGTTGGTTGGCCATTTCTGCCTTGTGCCATATCACCTCTGTCGTAATACGTAAATCTGCCTCTGCTACTGCAGCTTCAATTTGAGCTTCTATAGCTCGGTCGGTGTAACTTGCTGCTTTGGAGGCCCTAGATGTGTCGCTGTGATGGGAGGATGCTCTGGAAGGATGGTGAGAGCCAGCAGCAGAGAAATGGCGTGAGACACTGGAACCTGCTTGCAATCTAGCCAGTTTGGGATGGAGGGAGGAGGCTTTCTTAGAATGGTGGGAAGAAGACACGTGTGATCGAGGAGCTATGTCAGATGTGGCTCGCTCTCTTGACACTACTTCCCACTGAAGCACGTCATTGAGTGCTGCCTGGAGGGCATTCTTCCCTTTCTTAATGCATGCTTCATGTTCCTTGTTAATCTCCTTGAAGCCTTGAATGTGCACTAGGAGTTTCAGGTCACCCAACCTCGACTGGATGTACTTGAGTTGACTGTCGCTGTCTTTCCACCATAGAAGAAGGTCATCTAGGCCGTTCAGCAATGTGTGGATTTCCTCGGGAGACAGCTTGTGTGTTGGGGCTTCACAGATATCCAGGAGCTCTGACCATAAGTCTGTATAGCAGCGATACTGCCTGTCCCAATCTTTCCTATACCATGACTCCATGGGTTCAGTAAGCTTCCTTTGTTGTCTGTGGTTTTAGGCTTCCTGAGCTATCACCCTGTCTGCAGAGGTTTGGATGTCCAAATGAGGGTTTTGGGAACCAGGCTCCACATTTACATCAAGGGTGGGTGGAGGGTTTGAGCCCTCTGGTACAACAGGTACATCTGTCATGGCTGAAGAAATTGCCATGTTTCAAATTGGCAAAGGTGAATTTTGGAAAATTTAGTAATGTTCTTTTATTTTGCTAGGGTGCTGTGTGTAGGTAGCAGAAATGAGGAGTGTCTGCTAGATGTAGTACTTGAGCACGTAGGTGGTGCTGCACAATATAGCTGCTTTTAGGGTGCAGTGTGTGCTGGCAACACAAGTGGGTGCTATAGAGGGCATTGTTGCTGAGTCTGAAGACTTGAGAGCAAAACGCAGATTTGCCTGTTAGTGTTCTTGTGACACAAATTGTCACAATAGAGGGCATTGTTGCTGAGTCTGAAGACTTGAGAGCGAACGCAAGTTTGCCTGTTAGTGTTGCTTGCTAGGTCTGGAACACACTGTTGCTAAGCACAGGTTAGGCTGCAGGTAGTACTGGAAACTCGCATTAAGTCACCAGGGGTTGCCACAAGCTAGCAGATAAAATAGAATTTTCCTATGAAATTCATTGGTAGAACACTAGTGAAATTTGGGGAAATTCGCAGACAAGTCTTTGAATTCTCTGGGAAATTTCTCCTAGGCCACCAGATGGAGATGTGGGCTGCTTTGCTTAAGTCTGTGGGGGGGGGGTGAATCCCAAAGGAATTTATTTGATTACTTGCTGAAAGAGGAAGTCATCAAACAAAGACAGCATTCCAAAGATTGCATGAAGCCTTCTGTCTTGACAGGTGGGGGAATGGGCTCCTTCAACTAATGAATTATAACCCCCAATAAAATGACCAGAGTGATTGTAAAAAATAGCTGGAGATGCTTCTTTATTGCCTCTGAGCTGGAGCATAGAGCTTTAAAAAACCTAAGCTTTTCAGTTTGAATGAGCAGAGCAGATTTTAGCTTTTTTCTTTTTTAGAACACAGGAAATTCTACTTTTTACTTATCATCTGCATTTGAAAGGAGTTTGTAGGTAGTAACTGAGGAAAGACAGGGTAACATGGTGATACCTGGCTCTTCCCTTTGTTTTGCAAATTAGTTCTTCCTGAGCTAGCAGATGTAACTTGAGACAAAGAGGCTTCTTTTGCTAAAGAGAGGGGAGGGGGAATTTGCCCCTTCCTGCATCCACGATGAGAGGTTTGAGAGAGAGGTACAAAGGAATAGCATGCACATTCACTCCTGGCTTCAAAATACCTTTGTCTTTATCACAAAATCCAAATTACTTTTAATCTTCACAGGGATTCCGATACAGCAATAATTCTTTACTTTTAAGAGTCCAAATTAACTGACTTGGGAGATCTTTGCATCTTGCAGGAATCAAAATTATTTAATATCTTTCTACTGTTCTGCTTACTATGCTCTGGATGGGTATAAAGCAGACAGACCAACTCCACAAAGCATCTATACAAAGTCTTTTTTATTGGTTCATCAGGCATCCTGTCAACTCACAGGTTCTTCTTAATGTCCAATCCTTTGCATATCTGAATCATAGTGTAGAAAGATATTAAACTCTCATCCTTATGATGATAACCATGCTGATGATTGAAGCAACCGCATGGTAAAAGATTCAGGCTAGAGTGAGGGAGCCTCCCCCAACTCCACAAGGGTCAGTTTAGTGACCAATCAGGATTACAGATGTGACCAGATGACATGGACTACATTTCCCAGGATACCTTAACTACATTTATCATGATGCATTCCCTTAAGGGGACAGCTATCAATTCCTAACTACCTATCCCAAATCCCATTAACTCTAAACTGGCTGGACAGCACAGGTACTGATTTGGGCAGCTTGTTGAGACTGGGGTGCTACAGCATGTACAACTTTCTCCCATCGGCTGTTTTCTTGACAAAGCATCAGCCAGCTTGCTCTTCTCTCCTGGGATGTTCTTCAGTTTAAGTTGAAAAGTTTAAAGCATTGCACCCAATGGATTTGCTTAAGGGACAGCTTTCTAGGGGTTTTCAGGGTCTCTAGGTTTTTATGGTCAGTCCAGACTTCAAAAGGCACCTTGCTGCCCTCTAAGAAATGTCTCCAAGAGAGAAAAGCCATCTGATCGCAAAGACCTCTTTCTCTCATATGGCCCATCGCCTCTTGGTGTCTGTGAGTTTTTTGGATACATAGGCACAGAGTTGCAGTTGGCCCAGGGAGTTTTCCTGTAGAAGTATTGCGGCTACTGTGACATCGCTGGCATCAGCTTGCATGACAAATGGCCATTTGGAGTCCAGGTGTCATATGATTGGCATTCAAGTGTCCAATTTAGAGGTTGGATGGAGTTGGGGTTGGGGTTGGTCCCCTTTGTTTTTAAGTGGTAGGGCTATCTCAGTGAACATGGGAATGAACTGCCGGTAAAAGTTTGCAAACCCCAGGAAGCTTTGAAGTTGTTTCCGGGTGCGAGGAGATTGCCAATCCAGTACGGCTTTAACTTTTCCCGGGCCCATTTCAATCCCCTCGTTTGACACTCAATAACCCAGGTAGTCTAAGGAGGTCTTGTAGAATTTGCACTTTGACAAATGGCATAAAGCTTAGCATCTAGGAGGTTTTTCAATACTTGTCGCATTAGGTTGATGTGTTCCTCCATTGTCTTGCTGAGGATGAGAATATAGTCCAAATAAACTAGAGCTCCCTTATATAGGTGCTCCTACTTATATTGGTATCAATGTACTTCCTCAATTCATCCATTTCTTTAGGGGTCATCGAATACAGTTTGGCTTTGGTAGTTTTGCCCCTGGTATGAATTCTATCGCGCAATCAGTGGGTTGGTGGGGAGGAAGTACGTTGCACTCATTTTCACTAAAAACTTCTGCTAAGTCTTGGTATTCTTTGGGTATATGCAGGCAACTGGGTGGCACCTCCATTGTGGAAGCCACTCCCTCTTTCGGGCTGTGATCACTGGGCCCCAAAACTGGTTGGTTCCCCAATTGTGGGAGGGATGGTAGCAGCCCAATGCCTATCCTTATCTTATGATAGCCATCTTCCCATGTAATCGTAGGGGCCCTTTTGTCTAGCCAAGCCAAGCCAAGCCAAGCCAAGCCAAGCCAAGCCAAGCCAAGCCAAGCCAAGCCAAGCCAAGCCAAGGATGAGTGCCTCAGTCATTTTGGGGGCAACTACGAATTGTATGATTTCCCAGTGCTGCCCCATCTCTAGCCTTACAGGTTTGATGACCAAAGTCACTGGCTCTCCCTCAATTAGTGAATCATCTACTTGTTCAAAGCAGATAGAGTGGCTCAGCGGTTTTATTTGTATCTCTAAATTTTGAACAGTCTGAGAGCTGATTAAGCACCAAGTACAGCTGGTACCTATTACAGCCTCTAGCTTCCCATGGATTCCTGTCCGGGGATCTACTATGTGAGATTTTTTGGTGAAAGGGCGGATGGTTTCATTTACCATCAGATCCTTATTGCCACTCCCGCTAGAGTCAATAACCTCCAGAATCAGAGTTCCCCCTTCACTGAAGTGCTTGCTGAGCAAACTTCCCCTTGTCGTGTGGCTTTTGGGGAGTTTTCTTCGGCTTAGCTGCAGCTGGCATGCACGCCTGAGGAATAGGGACTACTGCGAGGCATCCTGAGGCTTGGTGGCCCTGCTGACCGCACCTGAAGTACTTGACCCCGGGGGCTGTTGCTGGTCATGTCGCTACCATTGGCTTGCTAGTTAGTGTGTGTCCCAACATCTGCTTAGGTGGTTTCTCTGGCACAGATCTCCAGTGGGGGTGAATTTCTAAGTCCATAGACACTGCCATCTGGTACCAATCTTGGATCTGGTTGGGCACCCCCCTGAAGGCACACACTTGCCTAAGGTCTTGATCCAGGGCTTTTTTAAAGTAGTGGATGAAGAGCCACTTGGGCCAATCTTGTAATTTACCAGCCACTCTTCTAAATTCCCACACAAACTCCTTGGGGGGGGGCGACTGCACTATTTCAGTCCTTTGATTTCTGCTTCAGCTTTCTCCTGGTTTCCCGTTTCCTTGAATCAGGCTCTTAGGGACCACACAAACTCATTCACATCTTCCAACTCAGGGGCTCCTTCATTATGGAGTTGAGCAATCCAATCTGTGGTTTCCCCCTCTCTCATATTATCTGCAATGACTGAGATCATGTCTTGATCTGACTGATATTGAGCCCCATACTGATCAATGTGAACCCAGATTTGGTTTAGGAAATAGACCAGCTTCCCCAGGGTGCCAACAAAGGTTGCCAGCAATTGAGGAGGGCAGATGCTGGTGGGGCTTCTGCAGCTGGTGGGATCAGTGGTGGGACAGGAGCTGGCATCCACTGGTACTGGATTCACCCCTGACCTGGGTAAAAGGCCCATCTGGGTGGAATGTGGTTGGCCGGTGGTAATCCGGGAGGTGCTGGCAGAAATGATTAGCAGGCTGGGTAATCCTCTCATTCCTCCCCTGGTACCTGGGCTTGAGTGCCCCAGGGGTCCAGTGTATTGCCCGGCTGCTGTACTCTGCTGGGCCACGGCTCCGACAGATTGGGTCCGAAGTGGAAAGCTGAGTCCAACCAGTGCCGAGTTTAATGAAGCCGAAGTCCCACTTTGGATTGCTGTGCTCTCTGAGCCCAGAAAGTGGAATGTAGGTTAGGCTAGATTCCAACCAGGCTGGATCAGATATGGTGACATCCGAGTGGTGGGTCCCCACTCAGCTGATCGAATTTCTCGGGTAGCCCTGCAAGTGACTGGTTCTGCAATGATGGTTGGAGCCTCCATTCCCTTGACTCCCTAAGCTCCAGGGGCCTCAAAGGTCTCCACTCAAAGGCTGCTACTTGCTCGGGTTGTCCAAACTCTCCTGGAGGCCCTGGGGTTATCATCGTGGGTTCCAACTCTAGCTGCACAGCTGGTTCAGTTGGTTGGGAGTGCCATAGGACCAGCTCCTTGGGTCAGGTGCCCTTCCAGAGCTCGGCCTCCACTGCCTCTGCTTTGGCTACTGCAATAGCTGATGGATAGCATAGGACTCCACAAATGTCCTTGTGATGACCCAGGGCATGGCACAAAGGCAACACAGTCAAATAAGCAAGAAGAGTCCCTTTAATACCTCCAACTTTGCCCCCAGTGTCCAGGTTACCTTTGGCTGGAGAAAAAAACTCTCCCAAGAACAGTCTTTAAGTGGAAGAAATTCAGTCCGAAAACAAAGTACATACAAACTGTAAATAAAAATCCACATAAACCATGTTGTAGCAATTAACTTGACAGGGCAGGATAAGGAATTGCAGACTTGAAAGGTCAACAAAACACACACAGTTGGGAAGACACCAGGAACCCAGATAAGCCTCGACAATAACAGACAACTCACAATTTGTTTCCAACAACTTTGCTGTGCGTAGCTTCCCTTTTTAAACACTGTGTTCCCAACTGCAGCTAATGAAGGGAATCAGGGCCCTTTCCTCCCCCATAAGTCACACAACTCACATTGCTCCCTTCTCCGTTCCTCCCTGCATGTCCTAGGATGAAGAGGGGGTGGCCCTGAGTCTTCCTCTGAATTCCTTCTGCCTTGCTCTACCTCTCCCCTGCTCTACCCAGCCAGACTTTGCCCTTCCCCAGTTTCTTCCACAGCCAACGGAGCCACACTCACGGTCCCTGTCAGCTGCTCAGCCTCCCCCTCGGAATCAGATTCTGACAGGAGCATGACACTCCTCTGTAGAGGATCCGGTAGCTCCCTCAGGTGTCACCGTTCCCTGCTCCATCTTCCCTGAGTCTTTACACCCCCATTAGATTGGGGGCTCAGGCCCCCGGACAGTGACACTGGGATTTTCTTTAGATTGAGATTCATGTTAATGTCAGTGTTCCAAATAAACTCTCCAAAAATTTAGAATTTGGAGACAAAGTCCATCAAAATAAAAATTTATTAGAGTAGTCATGTTGGCACATATGGGGAAAACCCGAATCTGAGTTCTCGTGTTTTCCCCCCTCCACACTAAAACTCACAACTTTCTCCATTTAGTGACCTTCAGATCACATTGGCCCATCAATCTCCTGTCTCCACTGCTGCCAAATTCCAGTCACTCCTCCAGGTGCCAGCAGCTTGTACTTGATCTCTGGCAAAAGAACATCCCTTCACTACTCTCCCATTCCCACAGCTTGCCCATCCCTGCTGTGGCAGCTCAGAATCTGTCTCAAGATGGATCCGGGGCTGACAACACCCCAATATTAACTCTAACCCTTTTAGACTTTTTAGAATTACAATACTGTATTTTTCCTTGTATCTTAATTGACTGTGTTTTTTATTCTATTTGCTCTATATGATAGAATGAAGATTTGACTTGATTTAACATTTTTATTTGACTGCAATGAAAATAATACAATAAAGTATTATTTCAATGAAAATTTGATTTGCCCAGTGTTACATTATAGTTCTATAAATCAAAGTGAACATAATATTCTTTTACAAGTAAAGCACATTATATTTTAAGATATATTTAACATAATAGATTTAGAAATAATTAATACACCTTTTTAAGTAGCAAATTGATTTGAAAATAGTGAAACAACTTATTTTTATCTTAAAATGAGATTACCACAAAAATAATTTTATTTCACATATGTTGGATTACAACCTTTCCTTTTGCTAGCCTTTAGCAGGAGAGAGTTATTCTTAACTGATATATCCTGTTAGATATTACACAATGTTTTGCAGTAATGTCCTTAAAATTCGCTTAAATAATTCAAGTTCATTATAAAAAACAAACCAATGAACTCAGGAAAACAAAAATGCTAATTTTAAAAAATCTGCTGGGTTTTAAGATGGGGAGACATTTTTGTAAGGTTATATAGTATAGTATTACAACTGCTATCCAAGTGGTTGCCCGCTATAACCAAGAAGATATGCAATAACAGAATCTGCACCTGGTATTATTGCAGAAAAGCAGGGTGAATGCAGTGAGGGAGCATTCCTGCAAAGTAGCCCTTCAAACTACAGTGGCTAACCTAAAAAAAGATAAAGTACAGCAAACATATTAGACAGTACTTGGTCTGACAGAGGCAAGAAAACATTACTTGGAGAAGGGAGCAGGAAATGTTAAATTTTAAAAATGCACACAGTAAAATAAGGACATTAGTTGTTCAGGAAGACATTTTGCTTCCTTTGCAGATAATTAATTAATTTTTGGGACTAATTTTTTATTGTCTTCTTACCAGAACTTTAACAGGAAGGATTTATCAAAGAGTGTAATTCATTGTTCCAAGAAAGTTCCTGAAAAAAGTCTAGCAATGATTCTTAACTAACAGCAGAAATAACACAGTTTCCTTCAAAATGGAAATTATCACAAACCTTCTTATTTTTATTATCAATATCAATTTTACTTACAATTAATCCTTACACATGCAGATGATTTCAGTGAAATATTGTAATACTATACTGAAACATTTATGTACATTTTATATAGAAATTTCTCTAAACACATTTGCTTTTTTGTTTCAGTTCTTATAATTTAATATGACAAGCTCCTATGAGAATTATTTAATCATCTTGGTGGCATATGACTCAAGTCTTACATCAAATTTCACGTATTTGTCCTTTGTATTTTATGTATTTGTATTCTTTTTATTGTGTGTATTTTCAAGGTCAAAAGGCAAGGCATGACAACTTCTACTATATTTTTTTCTTTTATATTTTTAAAAAAATTAAAACATTTTTGGAGTCTAAATGTGTGTTTTCTTTTTCTGTTTTCCCTGCTTCTCTGGAGATGTTTCTAATTCATTTTCTTTAGCACTTTTTAGCCTGCCAACAAACTAGAAGAAAGATATCCTTTTGCTAGAGGCTGTATGCTTGTCTAGCTGGAACAACCTGAATATCCATTATTTTCATTAAGTAGACTTTAAAGTACAGTAATATAAATCCATCTGTTTTGCAAGAGCACATGCCATGATTTAGAGAAAAAACTGGCTTCTATGCACTGTGATGTTAATATCAATTCTGAACTAAAAATAATAATCTCCCAGTTCTGAGCAAAGAAAATACAGAAAAGAAAGGGCTGTTCAACAAAGCACCAAGCTTTTCATTTTTTTTCTTCCCATCAACTACTATGCAGGAAACTTTATTTGTGTATCTGTGTTCATTATTTATTTATTTAGAAAATTTATATGGCTACCCAATTTACTTACAGTGACTCCAGGTAGCTTACAGAAATAAAACCCCAATACAAAAGCCAATAAATCCTCACTCTGCTAGTGGCAACAGTCAAATTTTTCACACACACAAAAGGTCATTATCATCAGCAGTATCTCTTGCCAGATGCAACCCCAATATCAACAATTCTCTAAGTTTTAATAATTAAAAAATCAAGAGTAGATTGACATGAGCACTTTGAGAAACAGAGAAAAAACATTAGGAATGCAATCTTGACTGACTTTATAAAGCATACAGCATAGATGAAGCGAGTTAGAACCCCTCCCCTTATTCTGATGTGGATTTTGTCAGTACAAAGAAGCAACCTGTTATTTCCCCCCGCCCTTTTCTGGGAACGTAATTGAGAAAAGTTTCCCAGGAAGTTTCTTTCGGAGCTGGAATTTTTATGGCCCCTTCTCCTCTTGCTATCTCTCCAAGAGGTGACAAGTTTCCAGGCATCTGGGCTCCAGTCCCCAGTTGTATATCATGTGCAAGTTATACAGATTCAATGCAAGACTTAAGTTATTCAGGTTACATCAAAAAGGATTACTTGTACCAACTCCCTCCCCCTCTTCTTCCATTGAGGAACGGCAGATACACAGATCTGACACATATCTCATAAGAGGTGAAACTATCTCTGCTTTTCAAGGATGGTAAATAGAGTATTACAGAATACCTTGTCAGCATTCCAGAAAAACCCAGCTCCAACCAAAAAGTCTGAGACAGGCATTTTCTCAAAAGTTCCTTTTATTAGAGTAGGTACAACAGCACATCTGGGGAAAACTGAATCTGAGAGTTCTGGGTTTTCCCTCAGTAATTCAGAAAGACAAACCAAACCCCTGCACCCATCAGTCCATCACATGGCCCAATCATGTTCCATCCCAACCTGCGACATCCCTTCAACTATGCCTCTTCCAGTTGCAGGAACAACATGACCTTAACTGACAAGAAGAATGCTCTTATGTCTAACTACATACGCTCTACTAAATCCCCCCTCCCAAATTCCCAAGCTCAAGAATGTGGCAGCATGGAAGCTTCTGGTTCTAATATGGCTTCCAAAGCTGACAGGTGTTCCCCCTGAAGAAAAAAGCATGTCCTAGAAAATAAAATAGACAAAACACAATAAGGGGTTAGTGCAAGTGTCCGTCCCTTCACTTAATTCCCTCACCTCCCTCCAGGAGAACACTTTGGCTTATCAGGGAATTTATCATGAAATTGTTTCACTAACCTATCTGCTTTTACATTCCAACCTTTCACCCAAGTAGCTTCTGACAAAGGGTACCCTTTCCAGTGGACCAGATACTGTAATCGGCCTCTAATTAATCTAGAGTCAAGAATTTCCTTAACTTCATAATCCATCCATTCTGTTAGAGACATGGAAGTGGGTGATTCCCTAGGTAATTCAGGTATAGGGACAAATTCCATGCCAGTAGTTATTTGAAAAGGAGTTAAGCCTGTGCTACCGTGTACTGCATTGTTATCAGTCACTTCTGCAAACAACAACAAATCAGCCCAATTTTCCTGTTGATAATTTACATAACATTTAATGTATTGTTCCACCATTGTGTTCAAACATTCTGCCAATCCATTAGTAGCTGGATGTAGCAGGGCTAAGCCCCTAGGTAGTCCATATGTTTTTCCAGTTTAAAAGTTGCAAATTGCAGGATAATTTTTTCTGAGACCAAATTGTTTATTGGAGAGTAGGTTGTTTGACTCTAGGCGGAAGGTAATCCATTGGTTAAGGATTGATTCCATAACTTTGCATGTGACACAACACAATGAGATTGGTCTGTAGTTTTCAATCAGGCAGGGGTCACCTTTTTTGAAGATAGGGATGACTGTTGCTAAAGACCATAGGTTTGGTAAGGAGCTGGTTCTGAATGATATCTCATATATTATGCTTAGGGGTTCTGCTATGGTAGTGGAGAGCTTTTTAAAGAAGTATGTAGATAAGCCATCAGGACCAATAGATAAGGATCGTTTTAGGTAATATAGTACATTTTCTACATTATCTTCAGTTAAGTCAATATGTAGTATATCATTGCATTTAGTTGTGGTACGATTAGGAAATGTGGGACATGAGCCATTACAGTTTACAAAGACTGAACTGAAGAATGTGTTGAAGAGGTTTGCCTTAATGGCTTCATTGCCGTTCATCTTTCCCATTAGGTCCTTTTAGGGGTGGGATGGTTTTTGAGTCCTTAAGTTTGGTGTTTACAAAATTATAGAAGGCACGGGTGGATTTTGTGCGTAAAAGGTTTTCCTCTTCTTTGCAGTGGTAATTGGAGCATTTTGCTGTTATCTGTCAGCAGAAAGTGTTGTATCAGTTTTTAAAGTTAGCTACGTATCTAGTTTTATTTTTATGCCATAAGGATTTTTTTAAATTGAAGTTTTCTTATTATTTTGGGTAAATTGTTTTTTGTTTCATTTTTGGGGGTTACTAATGGAACATATAATCAACCTCTCACTTGGACAATGAACTGTCAAAAATCTTTTGAAACTTTAAAATGCCTCTTCGCAGTGGAGCCAATCCTCCAACATCTGGATCCAACTTTTGTAGTCCAAGCCAATGACGTGGCTTTGGCGATTGTGCTACTTCAAAAGAACTCTCAAAACCAAACGATGCCTCATGCTTATGTGTCAAAAAAGTTGACTGACACAGAACATAGGTGGGCAGTTTGGGAAAAGGAGGTTTTTGCCATGTGATGGGCTTTACTATTTTGGAGGCATTTCCTGGAGGGAGTTACAGAGCCTTTTGAGGTGCGGACTGATCACAAAAACCTTGAGGCTCTAAAGATCCCTCGAAAGCTTTCCTCTAAACAAGTTCGCTGGGCTCAATACTTTAAGAGATTCAATTTTAAACTGAAATAGAACCCAGGGGAAACTTATTGACGAATGCCTTGTCGAGAAAACCCCAATTTTTTAAAAAAATTCATATTTATATGCCGCCCTTCTCCGTAGACTCAGGGCAGCTTACAATCTTTGGAGCATAACCCAATGTGCTCAGCAATAGCCTTCATTCTATTGTATATGCCTACTTATTACTGGGGCTTTTGCCCCCCCCCAGTGGCATTTTTACAAAGTCAGCTTATTGCCCCCAACAATGTTGGGTCCTCAATTTACCTACCCCAGGAGGATGGAAGGCTGAGTCAACCTTGAGCCTGGTGGGATTCAAGCCTGCACTAATTGCAGACAGCTGGAGCTAAGTGCTAGGTGTTTAACAGCCTGCACCACCAAGGCTCTTTTGACAGTCTCTGGGAGGAAGTAGTGCAGCCTATGATATCAGAAGCCCAACCCACTGACCAAGAGACCACCAGAGGCCAAGCCCAATGCAATTCTAGGCTCCCTGAGGACAAACTGAAAACAGATTTGAAAGTAGCACTGTTAAATATTCATGGTTTGCTGAAAATCAAACTGATTTGACAATGAGTGAAGGATTAGCTTGGAAAGGAACCAAGATTTATGTACCCAATACCCTGAGATTGATGGTACTAAAACGTAGCCAGTTGGGGGGGGGCACTTTCGCTTTCTTAAAACGCTACATTTAGTCAGAAGACAATTCTGGTGGCCAAAAATGAAGACTGATGTCGAGGACCATGTAAAAAGTTGTTCAATTTGCACCACAATAAAAAATAGATCTTGGAAACCCTCTGGTCTTCTCCAACTGGTAGCTGACCCAACGAAGCCATGGGAAGAAATCGCGATGGACTCTATCATAGAGTTACCAGAGAGCACACGAAGTACCGTGATTTGGACTGTTATTGACTTATTCTCTAAGCAAGCCCACTTTACAGTGTGTAATGGACTACCTTCAGCTAAGAAACTGGCAAAACTGTTCGTGAAGCATATTGATGGACTGCACGGGGTGCCAGGTCGAGTGATTTCAGACCATGGTGTACAGTTTACTGCTAAGTTCTGGAAGGAGTTTTTAAAGTCCATGGGGTTGTCCCAAGGACTTTCCTCAGCATTTCATCCTGCTTGTAATGGGGCCATTGAATGAGCTATTGCTATGGTGGAACAGTACATTAGATGTTATGTAAATTATCAACAAGAAAACTGGGTGGATCTATTGCTGTTTGCAGAAATGGCTTATAATAATGCAGTACATAGCAGCACTGACTTGACTCCTTTCCAAATCATTACCGACATGGACTTTGTCCCTATGCCTGAGTTACCTAGAGAACCCCAACATCCATGTCCTTAACGGATTGGATGAAATCATTAAAAAAGGTTGGGAGAATACTATAAAAGTTCTAGTGGAAGCAGCTGAGGAATATAAAAAGCAGGCAGACAAACATAGATCTCTCCAACCACCTTTTAAGTGGGTGACAAAGTGTTTGTTTGTTTGTTTTTAATTACATTTATATGCCACCCTTCTCCGAAGATTCAGGTCGGCTTACAATTTTTGGGATACAACCCAGTGTGCTCAGCAATAGCCTTCATTCCATTGTATATGCCTGCTTATTACTAAACGGCATTTTACAAAGTCAGCTTATTGCCCCCAACAATCTTGGGTCCTCAATTTACCTACCCCGAGAGGATGGAAGGCTGAGTCAACCTTGAGCCTGGTGGGATTCGAGCCTACAATAATTGTAGGCAGCTGGAACTTAAATGCAGGCATTTAACAGCCTGAGCCACCAAGGCCCTTTAGTTTTTGTCAACTAAATATCTTAAGTTGAAGCTTCCTAGTAAGAAGTTGGGACCTAAAGTTCTGGGCCCCTTTCCTATATCAAAAGTAATCAATCCAGTGACTGTCCAACTTAGCCCCCCTCGGCTATTATGGAAAATACAGCCAGTCTTCCATATTAGCTTGTTGAAGCCTGCTATTGGTTGCAATCTACAACCCATACCAGCAGCCACCCCAAAAACTTTTGGTAGTACAAGGTGAAGCACATTATGAAATCAAGAAAATCCTTGACTCTAGATTATACAGAGGATGATTACAATATTTACTGCTGTGGAAAGGCTACCCTTTGTCAGAAGCTACTTGGGTGAAAAGTTGGGATGTACACACAGATAGATTGATTACACAATTTCATGACAAGTTCCCCAACAAGCCAAAGGGTCCCCTTAGAGGGAGGAGATGAGGTTAAGTGGCTTGATGACAATGTGTTAATCCCTTGTTGTGTTTTGTTTATTATATTTTTCAGGACATTATTTTTTTCAAGGTGTGATGCCTGTCAGCTTTGGAAGCCATATTAGCACCAGACGCTTCCACACTGCTACATTCTTGAGCCTGGGAAAATGGGAGGGGGGAATTTCTTGGAGTGTATATGGTTAGACATAATAGCATTCTTCTTCTAAGTCAAGGTCATGTTATTTCTGCACCTGGATGAGGAGTGGTTGAGATGATGTCTCAAGTTGGGACGGATGGTGATTGGGGCATGTGATGCAATGAGGGGTACAGGAGGTGGATTTGTAATATTTTACTTATTGAAGACAAACCCAGAACTTTCAGATTCGGGATTTCCCAGATGTGCCAGTTTACTACTCTAATAAAAGAAAACTTTGAGAAGATGTCTATCTCAGAGTTATTGGTTGGAGTTGAGGTTTTCTGGAACACTGACAAAGGGTTTCAGACCACATTTGTAAATGGGAAGTGTCTCATAAAGAGAAATGGGAGTGTATGTGCACAGGGCATAAAACAAGATAATCTTTATGTGTTGCAGGAACAAAAAGTTCAATGTGCTCAAACATTTGGAAATGTGGTACAACATGATTCATGATTTTTCTTGCACAGAAAGCATGCCAGCTTCAGAGTTTTGAAAAAGATGCAACAGTTTGCAGAAGTGTTGAAATTAAAAGGGTTTAAGGCATACTTGAATTGTGCAATATGTAAATCATCAAAGTCTAAGGCATTCCCACTGAGCAAAAGTAGCACAAGACAGACAACAAGAGCTCTACAGCTGATACATGCATTGTTGGTGGGGCCAATGCAAGCCAGTTTGGGAGGAGCAAAGTATGCGCTGGTCATTGTAGATGACTACAGCAGATTTGGGTACTGCTATTTACTGAAGAGTAACATAGAGGTGCTACAGAAATTTAAGCAATGGGTAAGCTTTGTGGAAAGGAGATATAAACAACAGGTATGTCAGCTGCAAACTGATAGAGGTTCATAATTCATGTTAGCAAGTTTTTAACAGTGGTTGGGACAGTTAGGAATAAAATACAGATGCACAAATTCATACACAGCAGCTGAGAATGGTGTAGCTGAGAGAGGGAATGGTGTCTTACAAACAATGAAGGACTCACTGTTGGAGGATTCTGGTCTGAGCAGGTCATACTGGGGTGAAGCCATGTTGACTGCTAATTATCAATAGGCTGTGGAGTTCATCAATTAATGATACTCCATATGCAGTGTTATATGGGAGAAAGCCATCTCTGGCACATTCAAGGGAGTTTGGAAGCAATGCGTGGGTGCATATTCCAAAAGCAATCTGGAGAAAAGGTTAATCAAAGGCTAGAAAGCTCAGGTTCACAGGCTATGAGCCTAGCTCAAAGAGCTATCGCTTTAGCAATGGAAGCAAAATAATATGATTTCAAGTTCTGCTAGTTTTGCAGAGCAAAATTGGAATGGAATTTAAACAAATTTTATTCAATTTTTAACAATTTTTTAAAACAACTCTTTTCAGTAGACATTGATGCCAGTTTTTGGAATGATCCACTTAATGACAGTGATCCACTTAGTGACAGTAACTCACTTAGTGACAGTGTCAGCATTCAGGGAGGAGAAGCTAAAAAACAACTAGAAAAGGAGTCAGGAGAGAATGATGACTCAGTTATGAAGCCAGAGAGGGTTGAAACACAGGAGCAGATGTGTGTGAAAGAACACTTTTGCAAATGAGAAACTTACATTCTTGTATGATGGAGCAGTAGATCTCTGCTGTGGTAACAGATCTACTTCTATTCAGTTAGAAAGTCTACATGATAATGAAAAGAAGAATATAATATAACTAACACTGATCATGTAAATGAATGGGCTACAACTTTCCAAATGAAAGTGAGATAAACTACACTGAAGAGTGGCAATTAGTATCAGAGTCTGAAAATAGCATTTGAAGTTCAGATGTGGAAAATGTTAAGTACATACCATAGAAGAATAAAATGAGAAACTAATCTTAATTATCAGGAAGATTAATCTTCTTGCCTCCCTCCCACAAAATTGAAACCATATCACATGCATTTGTGGGTTTTCTATGAAAATTGTGGAAGTTTACTTCTCAAGGCTAACAGTCTAATAGCATATTAGGATAAATAATAAAATAATAGTGTACACTCTGTTGCATTTCAAACCATTTTTGAATGAATTAAATACATTCCATAATTACTTTAAACAGACGTGACCTATGTCAATGCTGTCATTTATTGTATTGGATAGGAACAGGTGTGCCAGGAGTGGACAATGAAGGGAGAACAATATTACTATGTAAATTAATTTTCAAGTCTTTATTGCTATGGAGCATCATGATTTCATTGCCGAAGATTTTCTCCCTGCAGGATTTCTCTGGATCAAAATGCAGTAACATTGGATCAGGTATAGTATTACGCCAATATTTGAAGTTATTAAACAAATCTTACTTGCTTTTTATTACAAAATAGGCATAGATGATAGATAGATAAATGATAGATAGGTAGATAGATAGATAGATAGATAGATAGATAGATAGATAGATAGATAGACAGATAGATGTGTGAGAGAGGGAGGGAGGGAGAATGCATTTCATTGCACTATTCCTTTTGGGATAAGCAAAACTGGAAGCATGAAAAAGAATGAGATGTTTCATAATTGTTCCAAATTTTCCCAGAATATGCCCAGAAAGTAATACTAAGGGATTACTCCCTGATTTATAGTTCTGGTTTTTCTTTGCCTAGCATATTTGTTTAGCATTTCCATTAAAATAACAGGGAAGATCATTCAGAGCTTTTGAGTGGCATGTCATTAATGTGATGATGACATCCAGCTGTACTGCTTCCTATTATTCAGCTTCAAAAAATAATCAATAATCCTTGAGCAGTGTCTACTATGAGCCATCGCCTATCATCAGGGTGTCCCCATTTCCCCCTGTTCATTGCCAGTCAGTTGATTCTCCAAAATGGATTAATATCTGCAATCTGGTTCATTGAAGCCTTCTAGTCCAATCCACTGCTCAAGCAGGATATCATGTACCATTCCATATAATTCAAGGTGCTGGTTTTAACATTCAAAGTCCTGCATGGCATGGGTCCAGGATATTTATGAGAACGACTCCTCCCAGCATCAAGTACCAACCGCCCTGTATGGGCACACAGACGGGGTCTCCTCAGGGTGCCATCTGCGACTCAATGTCGCTTGGCGGGAACCCAGGGGAGGGCCTATTCTGTGGCGGCCCCCGCTCTATGGAATCTTCTTCCACTGGAGCTCCGGTTGGCTCCTGATCTCTGCACCTTCTGCCACGAGTTAAAAACCTGGCTGTTTTTACAATCTGGGCTATGTTGACTCTTGGGGTTTTCCTTTTAACTTGGGGGTTTTAATTGCTTATTCGGCTTATAACTTGTTTAATATAATTTTTAAGTAATTTATTGTTGTACTGTATTTTAGTTGTGAGCCGCCCCGAGTCCTTTGGGAGAGGGGGGCGGCATATAAGTCGAATAAATAAATAAATAAATAAATAAATAAATAAATAAATAAATAAATAAATAATGGCTTTCCAGTCTCTTCTTAAAATCCTCCAGTGATTCTGAACTTCTGAAGGGAAGCAGTGTCACTGATTAATTGTTCTCACTGATAGGAACTTTCTCTTTAATTCTAGTTTGCTTCTCTTCTTGATTATTTTCCATCCACTGCTTCTTGTCTTGCCTTCTGGTATGTTGGAAAATTGGTTAATCCCTTTTTCTTTGTGGCAGCCCCTCAAATATTGGAACACAGCTAGTCCTTATTTTTACAAGATTAGACAAACCCAATTCCTGCAACCGTTCTTCATATATTTTAGCTTTGAGTCCCCTAATCATCTTTGTTGCTCTTTTTTGCACTCTTTCCAGATTCTCTACGTTTTTTAAAAAAATATGGTGACCAAAACTGGATGCAGTATTCTAAATGTGATCTTACTAAGGCTTTATAAATTGGTACAAATATGTTACATGATCTTGATTCTATCCCTCTCTTATTAAAAAAAATTAGAACAGTGAACAGTTTTCAAGTGTATTTATCAACTGTGAGTGCAATGTGCTAAGTGGAACAGTGATCACACACAAGGAATTAAAAAAATAAAAATGTGAATAGGAAATACCTAAAATGGGATCTCATTGGGCTGGAGATTTACTCTCCCTAACTCCTTAGTGTTGAGAGTTTCTGTTGAGTTAGGATTCTGTTGGAAAATATTCTTGTCCAGCAAATCTATGCTAAGATTTATTTATTTATTTATTTATATTTATTTATTTATTTATTTATATTTATTGCATGGAACACATACTGTAAAACAATTAGTAAATACATCCTTAGTTTTGGATTTTATGATGGAAAAGCTTATACAAATGTAGTTCTGAATGTTTACCTCTGTCTGTGTGTTCCATTAGTTGTTTGCTTGCCTCTATTCAAGACTTCAAGAATCTCAGAAGCATAAAAACAATAGAACAATGAAAATCCCAACTCATAAACGTATTCCGTTATAACAGAATAAATTACATAACTGACATCACCAGCGCTAATAATCAGACCTTGAACCAGATACTTATTAAACAGCTCCTGCAAAAGCCTGGCCATCTTCATGCCCTCAAAGGTCTTCATGGCCCTCCTGAATGTTAATGAGAGAAGGAAACATCTTGACCTTGGAAGACAAGTTGTTGCAGCATGAGGAGGCTTCCAGGCTTCCTACTATCTTGATATCTGGCATCCATAATATGCCAGAAACAACCCTTTCACTATCATTATTTTAGTAACCAATTGTGCCTATTAACAACATTCATGAAATTAATCCAGTATTAAAATAGATTGGATTAAAGTAAGAATTAAGATAGAAGCTGGCATAACAACCACTCAGTCACTGGAAATTGGGTGGCATATAGTATTGAAAATCATTCAGATAATAAGAGCTGACATATTACTTATGAATGTCCATTATTTTCTGATCTGAGAATTGCTTTGAAAGAATGAAAGTCTTTTGATGTATTCTTGAGGTAAATGTTAATACTTGGGATTTGTGTTTAAAACAATAGACTGATGGGTATCTCAAGAAAGTTGTTTGAAGAACTGAGTAAATGTGAAGGATTTTTAAAAAAGATTGGGTTGTATTGTCAGTCTTTCCACAGTACAGACTGATTATGGAAAAATGGCTTGGCTTGCTGTATGAAAGCCATGAATCTTCCCTCTTGGCCAGAAAAAACATGAGGCAATTTGTCTCTTTTTCCATTACAAAGGATTTCCCATAAGTTATTCCCTCACCTCCTTTCCTGCCATGGCAAAACTTTATTAAAATTGCACATTAAGCACACATTGGAACTATTAGTTACAGCAAAAGTGTGCTGTCTCCTCACTTTCTGTCTTTTCCTTTGAAATATATCTACTGTAGCAGACGTTAAGTATGTGTAAAATAATTCTGATATCCCATACTTTGTCAGTTATTTAATAGTTTCAAGCCATTTAAATAGATTCTCTGGGAACAAGGATATTTCTGTGTATCCTTGTCTCAAAGTACATGATTAAATATGCTTTCAATACCTACTTTCAGTGGAATAACTTAAAAAGTTAAGTTCATAGCTACTAGAATTGGGATTGCCAAACTAGATAGAAGTTATTCATATTACCTAGCCATGTACAACTGCTTGGTGGAGAATTGAAGTAAATTATGATCATGATTGGGGCATAGAATTAAATCCCCATCATACAATACTCCTTATCCATCATCTCCATTCTCTGCTGATTTATTTTGATAAGCAGAGCTGAACAACATGATCCCTATTTCAATCTCAGAACTCTTCATCTAAGCCTTCCTTAATCTCTCCTAGTCTTTTCATGGCTGTCTTCTATGTATTTAATGAAAACTGTTTTGAAAGCATTGGGAGAGAGAAGCATTGGGAGAGAGATTGATTCTCCTGTTTTAAAAATAGTTCCATTTTTAATTAGTTTCTTCTATTTTAATCTCCCTTGATTTATGTTTTGTTTGTAAACTGCCTTGTGAGCTTGGGTTCAGAGAATGTAAAACACCCTTTCCATAAATTACCAAAGGGAGTCTGGTCCAACTGATTTTTATTTTGGGCAAGGTCATATTATTCTTTATCATATCTATTTAACATAAAAATGTACTTATGAGGTTTTAAAGTTTTCAAAATGACATTGCCACATAGGAATCTTTCTGATGCTTGCACTTTTAAAAAATTTGGTCAGATAAGTACTTTTCACTATAGAAAAAGTGCTCTTGGCATGAGCTACCTACCCCAATGACTAGGATTTCCAGCTGACTCCCAAAAGGCTATCTGTCAATCAGATAATCTCTTGAATTATAGAAAAAGAAAGGAACAACTAAAAAGATTATCTGATTCAGTCCTTTTGCAAAGAGATGGTAAACCATATCCTCAAATGTTTAATTAACTATACATGTAATAATACACAGAGGAGCAGATGCTGCTGTGGCTGGAGAAGAAGAGGTTTCCCAATTGTGGCTGATTTACTAGGTTCCCCAGACTTAGGGAGATCAGAATCTGCCATATGGATTCCTATCTTGGTGAACTATTGAAACTGCCTTTGAAAATAATTCAGAAGGTTCTGTTCATGCACCATGCACTTGCTTGTGATAACCAGAACCATGTTACTGCAACACTAATTCTCTTCCGGGTCCCAGTGGCTGGTTTCTCTCCAGGTTTAGATGCAAGTATCTTTGAAACCCCAATATTGATTGGAATCAGACAATTTAAAAGACAGTCAACTCCTAAATTTATCTGTCCGAGATTTATAATCAGCAAGAGAACTCTGTTCATTTATAGTAAGATCCAAAAGGGGAACTTGATGGCCATATAATTATATAAGTTACTTATTAAGTATTTTAAAACAGTGTTTAAAAGCTGACTGATTAAATCTGATTGATTGATGGATGGATAGTAGTTGAAAATGGTTGCAGCTAGTGTAATCATTCTGGGATTTATGTTTCATCTTTTCTACCAACAAATGACGCTCAACACTAACAGAAACTTAAAGTAGCAATATGGTGAAAACAATAATTAAAACATATATAAACATATCGTGAGGAATGTTATTAGACATAGCATAAAATAACAGCAGCTATCTAAACTATGCAAGAGAAAACGGGGATATGCATAGAAAACAAGAGATTCATGTCTAGGAACACTACATTGAAGACAAGCTTGGTTCTGGAACCAGCAGTGTGAGTGAACTGATGGAAGAACAAACATAATTGTTGGTTGCATTAAATTAAGCATTTTATGAGAGATGCATGAAGTCTTATTTCTTTGTATTCTGAACTTGTGAGAGCAGACCTACAATACTGTGTTTGATTGTACATTACATTTACAGACAGATATTTACAGCAGGTTCAGAAAAATATGATGCAGAGGCTATGTTCAATTAAAATAGGCTGAAGAAACTGGGGATATTCAATCCAGAGAAAAGAAGAAGGTATCAGGGTTCAGGCACACAAAGAAATGCCATAGGGAAGGAATCAAGAATTATTTTCCACTTTCACAGAAACTAAGACCAGAAAAGTTTTTAGTTCTGACATTTTTACCAGAAGAAATCTCAGAGTTTTTTCACAGTTCCCACATAACATACCTCACTATTTGAAAATGCTGGACAATTTTTTAAAAAAGCTTTTATTACTTTACATCTCAAAGTTGATTTGGGATTATGACTCCAACTTCTAGTGCCCTGGAAAAGCTGTAAATGATCTGTTCCTTCAAACTCAACTGTCAAAATAATCAATTTCCCAGTAGCATCAGTTAAATTCATTACACCCTCCTCCCATACATCTCTAGTTAATAACCCCTTGAACTTCTTCTATAGCAAGAGCAGAACAATAGCAGACCACCAACCCCTTTACACCCAGCTCACTTTCCACTTATTTATATCACAGAAACAGAGAGACAAAGTCAACTCAGGAGTCTTTAATGAAATCCAATAGAAATCTAATAATCTAACTACTTCAACTTTTAAAAACAATAAATGTAACAACCAACACTTTGGTTCTGATCAAGGAGACACAAATTTCATCAGATTTCTTTCAATTATCATCCTCTGCAAAGTGACAAATATCTATCTGCTTTCCTGGATTATAGTTGGATTGCATGCTATATATGAAAACCTGCTTTTCTTTCCTCTTCAGACAATGTGAATTTCTCCAGGAAAGATGGGAACTCCACTCCATAAAATTGAACAACTACACACTCTTTGATAGTAACACCTAGCCTGAAGAGTGGGTGTGCTAATGGAGGCATTACATTTATTTCTTCAAAACTTTGTACAACTATGTCATGCCCCATTTTCCTCAACAGATTTGCATTGATTACTGAATTAAAAGTGGATCATAAGATTTACTACTGATTAATGTATAAATTCCTCCATGCAGGCTTGTCTCACAAATGAAGACAATTTGGAACATTTCTTGAAGAGTGACTGCTAGAACTGATAACTCAATTCCTAAGTTCAGAGAAGATTTTAATGAGGGACTTCAGTGCCAAAATGAATTCTGACAAAATTTCTCCACTTCCAGTTCAATAGTACTTAAATTCAGCAGGTTGCCACTTACTTGGTTTTCATTGCTCCATACCAGGTATTGATATTGGAAATGAAGATTTACACAAGTAGCCATTAGATTTGGTCTCTATTCTAAATGACTCAACTGATGAACACTTAGAGCAGAGGTGTCAAACTCAATTTCATTGAGGGCTACATCAAAGGCCAGTTGCATGCAAGACTATGATGACTCACAGAGGCCAGGTGGGCGTGGCTAGGAGGTGCGGCTGGGTGATCACAGCCAGGTTGCCATGACTAAGTGTGTGTGGCTGGGTGGGCGTGGCTGGCTTGATGCCACACACTGGGTGCAGCTGACTTGGGATGGCTGGGTGGAGATGCACCAGTTAACTCAACATGGGGACAATTTGGTGCACCACAAGTTCCTTGCCTCCCCAAACTGCTGACAGCCAAGTACATGTACATGCATGCGTGCGCATGCACACGCACACACACACACACTCTACATCCTAAGTTTGACGACTTTTATCCACAGAAGGAGAGGGCCTTCTCCCCAAACCCAGGCATGATTGGCAGTTTGCAAGCTCAGATGTGGATAAAAGTCTCCAAACTTGGAATGATGTGTGTGTGTGTGTGTGTGTGTGTGTGTGTGTGTGTATGCACGTGCACAGCCTACCAAAGGAGATTTTCTTCTCCCAATCCCAGACATCATTGGCATTTCCCTGTCTGGTGCCCCCTCCCAGTAAAGCAGGAGGCAGAGGAAGGCACTGCTGCATGTGGAAGCACGGAGGAGAAAGTTTGCAGGAAGCTGTTTCCTCCAACTTCTGCCTTTGTCAGGGTTCCAGAAAAACCCAACTCCAATTAAAAACTCCTTTTATTACAGTAGGTATACTGGCACATCTGGGAAAAGTCAAAACCCAACCCCTGCCCCCATCAGTCCATCACATGGTCCAATCACCAACCATCCCAACTTGAGACATCCCTTCAACCACTCCTCCTCCAGGTGCACGAATAACATGACCTTGACTGAAAAGAAGAATGCTATTATGTATAACTATCAACACTCTATAATTCCCCACTCCTACTTTCCCAGACACAGGAATGTGGCAGCGTGGAAGCTTCTAGTTCTAACATAGCTTCCAAAGCTGACAACCTTGACAGATCTCTGGAGAGCAAGAGGAGGAGGCAGGGCAGCAGCTCTCCCCCATCCTGCACAAGGGAGGCTGGCTTTCCTCAAAAGGAAATCCCCATTTCCAATCATGTGTGGTAAAGATTCTGGCTTGTTGGGGCAGCCTCCCCTCATGCAGCTCCCCCACCCACCCACTCCTCCTTTCCAGAAATCTGTCAAGGCAGAAGTTGGACTCAAAGGAAATTGCTTCCTGCAAACTTTCATCTCTGTGCTTCTGCAGCAGTATTGTCCTCTATCTGTGGGGGCCCAGATAAGGCTGGGAAGGTGTTTCAGCTCCAGAGGCCCCACGTCATGGAGAGACACCAACCATTAAGGCTGCACCCCTATCCAGATTCAAAGACCCCCATAACAGTCTGGCATGGAGAGATCACATCCACTTCCTATGGCAAGGCAAGCAGCCAATGGCAGATTACATCCAAGATTTTCATAACCTTATGGCTCACCTGACAGAATGGCCTGAGGGAATGCTGGTCTACCAATTCTGGAAGGGTTGAACAAGGAGCTGTATCACAACTGCCTGCCTGGGGGGATTCCCTGTGACCTTTAACGTGGTACCAGTTAGCCACAAATGTGAAGTTCAACCTGATAAAGTACCAGGAGCACACTGCACATGAGAACTGGCCCCACCAAATGCCTGAGAGATGCCAAACACCCTGTGGAGGAAGAGGAGATGTACTCTCTGCCATGGGGAGAAACCCTGCTGGAGTCCGGGAGCATATTTCCAATGTGGGAAGGAAGGCCACTAAGCAGTTGATTGCCTCATGCCATGAACAGAATGTGCACCACAAGCCACAGCCCAACCAAAGCTGAGAAAAACAGAAGAAATAGATCTACAGAGGACGCTTTAGCCATCACTCTTCACACTGCTCTGATTCATCTAGAACAGTGGGGGGGGGGAGCTATGTGAGGATGCTTTTTGTAGATTTTAGTTCTGCATTTAACACAATTCTTTCACGTAGACTAGTATCTAAACTTCTGGACCTTGGACTTTCTTATTCAATCTGCCTTTGGATTATGGATTTCCTGTCTGGCTGCTCACAGAGGATCAGATTAGGTAATCATACCTCTTCAGCCCTTATTCTTAACAGTGGTACACCATAGGGTTGCGTGTTGAGTCCCTTACTCTATACTCTTTATGTGCATGACTGCATTCCCACTCATGCTATTGATACGATTACTAAATTTGCAGATGATACAACAGTGGTGGGTCTCATCTCTGGGGCGGGGGGATGAGACTGACTACTGAGATGAGGTGGACCAGTTGCTTTCGTGGTGTGGAGACAATAACTTGGTCCTCAACACCAATAAGACCAAGGAGCTTATAGTGGACTATAGAAGGAACAGATCAGACATCCAGCCCTTGATTATCAATGGAGTTTGAGTGGGGCAAGTGGCCAGTTTTAAGTTTTATGGTAACTATGGGTGTTAAGGAAACACCCATAGTTACCATAAAAGAGGACCTGACCTGGGGTGCTCACATTGCAGCACTGCTCAAAAGGGCCCAGCAGAGATTATACTACCTTAGACTTCTCAGAAAACAACAACTGAATGAAAAACTGCTTGGTGACCTTCTACCACTGCACCATAGAGAGTATCTTAACTTACTGCACCTCTGCATGGTTTGCCAATTGCACAGTGGCAGATAGGACAGCACTCCAGAGGATTAATATCATTGCCCAGAAGATCATTGGTTACCCTCTCCTCTCTTTGGAAGAGCTTTATAGCTCCCGTTGCCTTAAGAAAGTTCAAAATATTCTCAACGATCCACCTCATCCTGGGCACTCTTTTTTTGAACTATTATCATCTGGCAGACAGTACAGAATAATAAAAACAAGGACAATAGGCTGAAAAACAGCTTCTATCCCAGGGCAATAACTCTATTGAATTCTACTGTATAGTGCAATATTAATGCAATATTAGGGGTTTTCAATTCAATATATAGGGTATGAAGGATGTGTGTTTGTGTTTATTTTCAGTCATACTGAAGATGGTGTTTGATTTCAATGTACGAGGTGCAATGACAATAAAGTAAACTAAAAAAATCAAATGCCAAGCAGCCTTCAAAAAGCTGAAGCAGCTCTTTGCTACAGAGCCAGTCTTGAAGCACCCAAATCCAGATGAGCCTTTTGTGATTCAGGCAGTGCCAGCAATGTGGTAATAGGGGCAGTTTTACTCTAGAGGAATGAAAGGGGGTGGAGGGTTTGCAACCCTATGCCTACACATCTTGCAAGTTATCTGATACTGAGAGGCCATGGACCATTTGGGAGAAGGAGGCTTATGCAATCTGATGGGCTCTTCTGACCTGGAGGCAGTTTTTAGAGAGTAGTAGGATTCCATTTGAAGTGTGGATGGACCACAAGAACTTGGAGGCATTAATGACCCTGAGGAAGCTATCCCTTAAACAGGTCCAATATGCTCGGTATTTTAACCATTTCAACTTTATCTGTTGCTACTTACCGAGGTGAAGAATGCCCTCTCTTGCATGCTTCAGTACAGAAGTGCCCAAGAGGAAGTAGTTAATGCCATCATCCTGCCCAATCAGTCTGCAGTGCCAACACTTATGAACCAGTAGAGAACAGTCTCTCTCCAGGTGGCAGAGGTTACAGGGGACTCATTGGTGCAGCCATTAAAAAAGTCTTGGGAGCAGACAAGTGGTTCTAGAGACATAAAGATGACCTGATGTGAAAGGAGGGCTTGGCATAGAAAGGGAGTAAATTGAACATCCCAGCCAGCCAGAGAGCCTTGGGCCTGCAGAGGAGCCATGACCCAAAACCCACAGGGCATTTTGGATTTGTGAAGATCCGTCATTTGACAAAAAGATAGTTTTGGAGGCCAAAAAAGGACATAGAAGTCTAAGTGGCCAGTTGCCTCATGTGTGCCTCCATGAAGCGCCTACTTGGGAAGCCTCCAGGCTTGCTACAATCTGTAGCCAAACCAGCTAACCCGGTCTACCCATTTTTTGGGGGGGTCAGCATGTCAAGACTGACTCTTTCAGTTCCATTTTTGCTTCACTTGACAATAAAAGGGTGGTGGTGGATGGAATGCAAGGGTGGGAGAATGGTATTCAAGCATATGTCAGCTTCTGTGAGACATTGCTGGCATTCCAAGGACACATCGAGCAGATGTTCCGGTATGGCTGGCTGTTTCCCATAACAAAATGAACAGAAGTGATTAGTGGACATATTGGATTGTGGGTGGCCCATATGGAAAGGGGGGAATTAACTATGCTTGCTTTTGCATGGGAAACCCAGAGCTGGTTTCACTTCTTCTGGGTTTTTAAAGTATTTTAATTATTGTAAATTTTAGTTTTGTAACTTTTGGGCTTGTGAATTGGTTTAATCTCTTTTTAATTATTTATTGTTGTTGTTTTTAGTTGTGAGCCACCCGAGTCTTCGGAGATGGGGTGGCATACAAGTCCAAAAAATAAATAAATAAATAAATAAATAAATAAATAAATAAATAAATAAATAAATAAAGTAAGTAAGTAAGTAAGTAAGTAAGTAAGTAAGTAGTTTTATACTCTTGGTAAAATAATGTTTCAGGTGTTTCTTTTTCTGAATTCGCCAATTGGACAGTTGACACTTTGCTTATCAGAAGCTGGCTGAGAATGTTGCAAATTGCAATTACGTGACAGCAAGATGCTGCACCTATTGTAAATGAGAGCTGGTTGCCAAGTGCCCAAGTTGTGATCAAGTTACTGTGGGGGTGATATGACAGTTGTAACTTCAAGGCTGAGTCATTTTTCTGAGACCATTGTAACTTTAAACCATTGTTAAACAAATAGCCATAAGGTGAGGATTTCTGTACCAATCTGTCAGTTTATTATGTATAATTAGCAAATTATACAATAAGCATATTTTTAATAATCTAATTGATCAGTTTTAAATCTTTTTTTCAAGTGGTGATCAATATGCTGTATCATTCCACACTACATTGCATTTCTGCTAAGTATATTAATCCTCCTGGAGGTATTCTCCATGCCAGGGGTTCCCAACCTGTGGGCTATGGCCCACTACCACCCATGGCCTAATCACCACTGGGCCATGTGAGCACGCGCACAGCCCCACCAGCATGTGCATCACAGGGACTCCAGCCCCACTCATGTAAGGATCATGGTGAGCATCGTGGGTGGTTGCAGCTCCACTCATGCGAGAGTCACGGACGCTTGTGGCCTCATCACACAAGAGTCATCATGGGCGCTTGCGGTTCCACTCACACAAGCCTCATTGTGAGCTGTCATGGCCCCACTCACACAAACCTTATTGCAGGTGCTCATGGTCCCACTTGTGCAAGCCTTGTCATGAGTGCTCACAGCCCTACTCATATGAGCCTCATTGTACACACTTGCAGCCTCACTTGTGTGAGAATCATCTTGAACAGAAGTGATTGGTGGACATATTGAATTGTGGGTGGCCCATATGGAAAGGGGGAAACATGCACATCCACCTGCCCCTCCCACAAAATCATCCCCACTTTCCCCCCTTGCCCTGCTCCAGGCCACAACCTGGAAAGATTGAGGAACTCTGCTCTAGAAGCCTAAAAGCAACATTTGACTCAGATTTGACTCTTATTCCTGCTTCTTTTAGTTTTGGGTATTAATTTCCTTGCTTCTTTCCTTCTATCCTCCATCCCTCTGTCCCTCCCTCTCACCCTTCCTTCCTTGAATGAAATTCAGTGTAATTCCTTCCATCCAATGAAATTCAATGTACAGAAAATAAAGTCTTACACTTAGGCAAGAAAAACCAAAAGTACATATATAGATTGGGTGAAACCTGGTTTAATAGCAGTAACTATCAGAGGGATCTTGGAGTCTTATTGGACAACCAGTTAAATGTGAGCCGGCAGTGTGCAGGGGCAGCCAAAAAAGCCAATGCAATCCTAAGTTGCATTAACAGAGAATGGAGCAGACTGAAAAAAATTGGAAGGAGTAGATCAAAAACTATTAGCTGTAAACAAAGACTTAGAGAAGTCCATCATAAATCTAGAAATGGAAAGTTTTGCTTTTTACCTATGCTTCCAAAGTGTGCCCAAAGATAAGGATGAGGTTTTGAAAATGATTATGGCAGAAGTATTAGCAGAAGCTACCCAAAGGGAGATTGGAGAGATCAGAAATGACATGGACAAAATTTATAAAGTATACACCAACTACGCCAGACATAATAAATTGCCGAGAGAAATACATATTCGGTTTACTAAAAAAACAGTAAGAGAGAAGTATACAAAGCAATGAGAGATGAAATTACAACTTATAGAGGTAAAGATATACAGACACTAAAACAGATCCCCAGAAGAATTAGAGAACAGAGGAGGGACTATCGTTTCCTTACTACACATCTAATAAAACATAATATAACATACAGATGGTTTATCCCAGAAGGCAGGCTCATAACCTGGTGAGAAAAGAAACTTAGAATAGACAATTTAAGGAAAGTGCAAGATTTTTATGACGAACTGATGATTATAGAAGAGGAATTGGGTATCAAGGAAGAGCTAGAAAACAGAAGCCAGGAGGAACAGCAATTGATAGAGAAGGACTTGGAATAGGAGAAAGAAACAAAGATGAAAAAGAACAGAGTGAAGAAGAAGGGATCAGAACAAGAGCACAGAAGGAAAATAGAATAAATAGAAGACCAAGACAACAATATAAACAGTAAAATGGAAGAGGAAATAAAGTTGCTATCCATAAATATCAATGGACTGAACTTGCCAATTAAATGGAATCAGATATTTAACAACCTCCGGAAACAAAACACTGATATAGTATGCTTACAGGAAACACACATTAAAAGTCAACATAGGAATTATTTAGAACAACCAAAATTAGGAAAATTATTTGTCTCATTGGCAGACCAGAAAAAAAAGGAATTGCGGTGTATATTAAGGAAAATATAAATGCAACACAAATATACTCAGATCCAAATGGAAGAATATTAATGATAGAAATTGAGATTCAACAAAAATGAGTACTATTAGTGATAATATATGCCCCCAATGAAAACCAAAAAGAATTTTACAGTAAGGTACATAAAAAATAGTAGAATTAGGACAAGAGAATAACTGTTTAATTGGAGATTTTAATGCAGTGGCAGATATAAAGTAGGATTATAATAAAAGTATCCAAAAAAATAAGAAAAGAAAGAAAACATTACAAAAACATTTTTTGATTTGGCTGATGAATTGAATTTGAGAGATAGTTGGAGAGAGTTAAAAGGGAAAGAAAGTAAATATACTTATTATTCAAATCTCCATTGCTCATGGTCCCAAATAGATATGGCTTGGATGAACAAGAAATTAGAAAGTAATTTGAAAGATATAGATATATTGACTAATACCTGTGCAGATTATAATCCTTTACAGATAATTTGGAAAGGACAAAAAAAGAAAAATAGAAGATGGATGTTAGATACAGAAATATTGAAAGAAAAAGAATATTTAAAAATAATTAGAAAAGAAATGGAATTTTTCCTTAAAGTAAATAAGAATCAAAATACAACCCTCCAGAAATGGGATACAGCAAAAGCTTATGTAAGGGGGATTACAATAGCATCTATAGTCAGAAGAAATAAAGAGAAACAGAAAGAACAAAAACAGGAAGAATTAAAAAGATTGGAAATAACCCTACAGGAAAAACCACAAAGTGATAAAATTAAAAAAGAAAGTTAAACATAAATTGAATTTGTTAAATCAGAAGGAATATGCAAAAAAAAATTGGTTAGTTTCTTTGAACAAGCAAATAACCTGGGAAGATGGGTAGCTTATAAGTTAAAAACGGAAAGGGAAAAGAAATTAATTACATGATGAAAATGGGACCCCTCGAAATCTTCTGGAGGAAAAAAATGTATTGTACAAAAATATTATGAAAATTTATACAGATGGGATCAAATAGAGTGGGATAAGATAGAACAATATCTGAAAGGGAAAAATCTGCCACACCTTTCAGAAGAAAACGAATAACTTTTAGATAATGAAATAACACAGATAGAATTAGAAAAAGCAATTAATAAACAGAAAAACAATAAAATACCAGGTCCAGATGAGATTCCGGGAGATTTCTATAAAGCCTTGCAGGAAACAATGCAACCACTGCTGCTAGAATTGTCCAATGAAGTATTATTAAAAGCAAAATTATCAAAGTCATGGGGAGAAACATACATATCACTGATACCGAAAGAAGTACGGACCACTCCCAAATTCAGAATTACAGACCAATCTCATTACTAGATGCTGACTATAAAATATTAATGGCTATTAGGGCAGAAAGATTGAAAAAAGTTTTGAATGAAGTAAGTCATCTGGATCAAAATGGTTTCCTCCCAAAAAGACAAATTAGGAATAACACCAGGACAGTAATGAATATTTTAGAATACTATGAGGCACATCCAGAGAAACCAGTAGTACTGGTTTTTTCTGGATGTGCAGAAAGCATTTAAATTGGGAATTCTTTTTGTATCAGATGACAGATGAAATTTGGACTAAACTTTGTAAAAATGATAAAGGAAATTTATTCAAATCAGAAAGCTAGCATACGGGTCAATGGGGACTTCACAGAAAAATTTCACATAGCTAATGGAGTGAGACAGGGATGTCCGATCTCATCTCTGATATTTATACTTGCAATAGAGGTTTTATTAAATTAAATTAGAAATAAAGAAGGAATTACAGGCACTAGGATAAAAAAGGAAGAATATAAAACGCAAGCATTTGCTGACGATATGGTATTTTTTGTAGAAAACCCGAATGAGGTTGGGAAAATATTGCTAAATGAAATAGAGGAATATGGTAGAGTAGCAGGTCTTAAAATTAATAAAAATAAAACTAAAATGTTAGTTAAAAATCTTTTAGATCATCAAAAAAAAAAAGAATTAGAAAAAGAAACGGAACTCCAAATTACAAACAAAATTAAATACTTGGGTATTTGGTTATCAGCAAAATGTTCATCCTTAAAAGAAGATAATTATGACATTAACCAAACAAAGAAGGATTTGGAAATATGGGCAAAATTGCAGCTCTCCTTAGTAGGAAGGATTGCTGCAATAAAGATGAACCTGCTACCAAGATGGTTACACTTATTTCAGACTGTGCCAGTAAAGTTAAACAAAAAAAATTTATGGGGTACTAAACAGATGATAACAAAATTTATATGGGAAGGTAAAAAACCTAAAATTAGATTAAAACTATTGCAGGATAAGAGATACAGAGTTGGTTTCGGACTCCCTGATTTGGAGTTATATCAATAGGCAGCAATATTAACTTGGATTAGAGATTGGATATCCTTAAACAACAGGAGAACATTAACGCTAGAGGAACATGACCTGCAAGTTGGATGGCACACCATCCTATGGGAGAGAAACAAAAAGACATACTCACATGTTAGGCAACATCTAATTAGGGAGACAATAGAGATCTGGCGTAAAATTAAATCAAAACATTACATTAAGATACCAAATTGGCTCTCAACTATGGAAGCAACGTTCAACCCAAACACTATGGATATTTCTAAAATGATCAAGTGCAACCAATTATTAGATAAATAGGGAAACCTAAAAACGATCAAAAATTGAAGGAAGAAGGAATCAAGTTAGACTGATGGCCCTATCTGCAGGTGCAAACGAAGTATAAAAACGGTATGGAAGAATTTGGTATAGAGTTAAGTCCTCAATAGCTCAATAAAATCTTATTAGGACCAGAAGAAAAATGTATATCCAAAATTTACAACTATCTTCTGAAATCTGATACAGAAGAAGAGGTAGTAAAACAGACAATGATAGCATGGATGAAAAATTTTGGATATAAAATTCAGTTAGAGGATTGGGAAAGACTTTGGAAGAGAAATTATAAACTAACAATAGCAGCTACGTATTGGGAAAATCTTTACAAAATGTTTTATCGTTGGTATCTAGCGCCATCGAGATTGGCCAAGATATATCAAATTTGAATCCAATATGTTGGAAGTACAAACAAACAACTGGTACCTTCTTTTATATGTGGTGGTTGTGCCCCAAAGCCAACATTTTTTGGAAGAAAATAAAAATTTGGCTGCAAGAAATAACGAATGAAAAAATAAAATTCAAACTGGAAATGTTTTTATTAGGGATAATTAGAGGCAAATATAAAAAAGAAATTGAATATCTTATAATACATATTCTGACAGCAACGAGAATAACCTATGCTCAAAATTGGAAACTGGAGGATAATCCCACGGATAATATGTTAATTAAAAAAAGTATGGATTGTGTGGAAATGAATAAGCTTACTATGGAGTTGCAAGAGAAGGAAAAAAGAATTCTATATGGTCTGGGAGAATATATAAGATAATAGATAAAGTATAATATGGACATGATATGGAAGATGGAAAAACCAATGCTACATTGAATTGCAAACCTTGTAAACATGATTTGTGTTTTTTTAATTTGTAAAACTTTAATAAAAATTATTTTTTTAAAGTGAATATAAGAGGTTAAGAGCAGAGTTTTAGAAAGGATAATATTAGGTATGCTCAAAAATAATGCTATTACTATTAGAAGGATGTAGCAAATATTGAACAATTGAAAAATGAAGGATTATGTGCTGATACAGTTATGTATAACAACATTAGATCATGTAAGTTGGATTAATCTAGTAATGCTTATTGTATTAATATTGTTTTTGTATCAAAATGAATGACGATGAGATCCCACTTGCCATTTTCAGGCTGGTGTCTTCAGCTTTGTGCTTCTGGCAGCAAAGTGTGATCTGAGCTGCCTTCTCTCTATAAATACTGGAGGGGAGGTGTGGTGTGCTGGCTCTGCTGTAAGCGGATTTGTTGGCTGTGTTTTTGGCTGTGTTGTCGCTTCTTGATTGGTTGATGGAATTACAGCAGAGCCAGCACACCACACCTCCCCTCCAGTATTTATTTATAGAGAAGGCAGCTCAGATCACTTACCAAAAGCTTAAGACACCAGCCTGAATGGTGGAGACTCTCGAACATCACCAAGGTATTCTCAATCTTACATGGGACAAGACCCGAATACACCAAGACCTACATACCTTTACCCATGAAAATCTATATATATATATATATATATATATATATATATATATATATATATATATATGTAGGTCTTGGTGTATTCGGTCTTGTCCCGTGTAAGATTGAGAATACCTTGGCAACATTTCGACGAAATCTCATCCGTCATCTTCAGGCTGGTGTCTTCAGCTTCGTTCTCCTGGGAGAAGTGTGTGATTGTGGCTGTTTTCCCTTTTAAACTCTAGAGTTGGATGTGTTGTTACTTCTTGATTGGTTTGTGGAGTTGATGTATGCAGATTGGATGGCTTTTTCCTGAGACCCTGTGTGGCTGAGGTGCTGGCTGTGTGTCTCTCAGCCTTTTGTGTTGTAACGACCTGGGTAATGGGCTGTGTGATGACCTTCTGAGTTCTATTGTTGTGATGTCCTGGGTGTGGTGCTGTAATCTCCTGGGTCGTTGTCTGTGCTGCAACCTCCTGATGTTTTGTGTTGTGATCTCCTGAGTTCTGTGATGTAGTATCCTGGGTGGAAGGCTGTGATGTGGCATTCTGGGCCTTGGTTTGGCTCGAGTTTGAGGTCTGGCTATGTGTTTATAGCGTGTGTCAGTTTGCTTAGTTTGGGGGTTGGAGGGGGTGTAGCAGCTGGTGTTGCAGCCATGGTCTGGTTTCTGGATGGTGGTTGCCTTTCATCTGTGGCGTGGGCTTGGGTTTGAGTCTGGTGAAGGAGATTGGTGGTGGCATCATGTGTTATTTTGGGTCGGTGTTGGTTTTGTGGCTGGGACTCGTTTGTTGATTAGTTTCTAGTTTCCAGATGTCTGGTAGGCGGAAGTATCATCCCGTTTATTCATGTTATGGGGTGTTTCTCTATTTCGATGGCTTCCCTAATTATTCTCTTGTTGAAGTGTTCAGTATTGGAGATAAGTTTGGATCCCTCAAAATCAATTTCATGTCCTGTGGCTTTAAGGTGCTGGAAAAGGGAGGAAGTTTTTCTTCTTTTCTGACTGCGTTCTTGTGTTCTGTCGTGCATTTATTCTCCTGTTGGTTTGTCCAATGTATGTGGCTGGGCAAATTTTGCATGGTATTTTATAAACTCCTTGGTTTTCTAGCTGGATCTTGTCTTTGGGGTTTCTTAAGATGTTGGCTATTTTTTGATCAGTGCCAAAGGCTGTCCTGATATTGTGTTTGTGGAGAATTTTGCTGATTTTATCTGTGGTGCCTTTGATGTAAGGGAGGAGGCGATGCCATTGTCCTGTTCTGTGTCTTGGTTTTGAGTCTCCCGGGATTAGGTTGGTGATTGTGCTTCTTTGGAATCCATTGGACATTAATACGTTAGTGAGGGTGTGTAATTCTGTTCTCAAGTGGTCTTTGTCAGCTAGGCGTTTGGTTCTGGAGATGAGGGTCTTGGCTCTGAGTTGATCTGTGCAGGGTGGTGATGGGATTGTGCATTTAAGTAGCGGTTAGTGTGTGTCTTTTCTGGTAGATGGTGTGTCCTAGGGAGCGTTGGGTTTTGTAAATTAGGCGTCCAGGAGCGGAAGTTGATTGTTGGTTTCTGTTTCCATGGTAAATTGTATTTTGGGGTGTAGGCTGTTGAGATGTGTGAGGAAGTTGTCCAGTTTTTTCTCCCGTGTGGCCAAATTACAGTGTCATCTACATATCTAAGCCAGAGTTTGGGTTTGTATTCGGATTTGTCTAGAGCATTGGTTTCAAAATGTTCCATGTATAGGTTAA
>CM019149.1:191569788-191684059 GCA_009733165.1 Naja naja | reverse complement strand
TATTTATTTATTTATTTATTTATTAATGGGATTTATATGCCGCCCCATCTCCAAGACTCGGGCTCGGCTTACAATAAAAACAACACAATAAATATTTAAAAAGAATTAAATTAATGGTCCCAATTAATACAAAACTTAAAAACCACAAAATCTAAAAACACCCCACCCATGGGTCACAGCCCGCTTGGTCAAATAACCAGGTCTTCAAGTCATGGCGGAAGGTGCGGAGGTCAGGGGCCAAGCGGAGCCCCAGGGGAAGTTGGTTCCAGAGTTCAGGGACCGCGACAGAGTAGGCACGTCGCCGTCGGGGACCGCCAGCCGGCATTGCCCGCTGATGGGACCCCAAGGAGTCCCTGTCTGTGACTTCAGACAGGGCGTTAGTATTCGATGTCGGCAGCAGTCTCTCCTTAAATAATAAGGACCCATGTCATGTAGGACTTTGTATGTTAAAGTTAAAACCTGAATCTCACCCGAGGGCAACCGCAACCAATGCAGGCAGCCAGGAGGGGCTAACATGGGAGAACCGAAACTCATCACCGCCAAGGCCGCGATTTTGCACCAGCTGCAGTCTCCGGATGGTATGCAAGGGCAGTCCTAAATAGAGAGCTGCAATAGTCAGTCGGAGGTAACAAGGGCATGAGTGACTGCACGCAGGGCATCCCGTCCAGGAACGGGCTGCTGGCGAACCAGCCGGACCTGGGCAAAGGCCCCCTGGCGACGGCTCCCACCTGCTCCTCCAACCGAGCCGTGCATCCAGGAGGACCCCCAGGTTCCTCGCCTGTCCACAGGGGCAACACCACTCCCCTATGGTCAACGATGGACATTCTAAGCTGGAACGGATGCCGGTATGTACAACCACTCAGTCTTGGCCGGGTTGAGTCAAGCATGTTGCCCCATCCAGATTCGCATCGCATCCAGACAGCGAGTCATCACGGAGAGGGCATCACTGATCTGGTTTGGGGTGGAGATATACAGTTGAGTATCATCCGTGATATTGATGATACTCACCCCAAAACCACGGATGATCTCACCCAGCGTTTCATGTAGATGTTAATAAGAGGGGAGAGGACCGACCCCGAGGGACCCCACAAGTGAGCCCTTGGGACCACCTCTGCCCCTGCCAACACCGATTGCACCACCCCGCGAGGTAGGAGGAGAGCCACCCAAGAACAGTGCCCCCACCCCCAACCCCACAAGGCGCCGCAAAGGATACCATGGTCGATGGTATCGAAAGCCGCTGAGAGGTTCAATAGGACCAGGACAGAGGAAAACCCTGTCCCGTGCCCTCCAGAGATCATCCAACAGTGCCACCAATGCCGCTCCGCTGAAACCAGGCCGAAGCCCGATTGGTATGGATCGAGGTAGTCCGCTTCCTCCAGGAAAGCGGAAATTGCCGGCCACCATTTCAACAACCTTCGCCAAGAAGCAAGGTTGGAGACTGGACAAAGTTGTCTAACACGGTCGGATCCAGGGCAGGCTTCTTCAGGAGGGCCTCACCACCGCCTCCTTCAAGGGAGGGAAAGACACTCTCAAAGAAGCATTGACAACTGCCCGGATCCAGCCGCAGGTGACCTCCCTGGCAGCATAACCAGGAGGGGCACGGGTCCAACAAACATGTGGTGGAACTCAGGCGCCGCATAATCCCGCCCACTTCATCTCTCGAAACAGGATCGAACTCATCCCAAAACGTAATGGCCAGACTCCCCAGATCCCGCCTCCAACCACTGCAAATCAGAGGACAACCCGCCCAACTGAAAGCATCTTATCCGGCAGATATTGCCCAAATTCTCAGCCCTTCCTCGCAGGCGGGTCCGCCCTCCTCTGGACTAAGAAGGGAGCTGTGACCCGAACAGGGCGGCCGGGCGGTTATTCTGGACGCTATGAGAGCGGAGAGATAAGACATTCTCGCCGCCTCATCGCCCCAGGTAAGTCCTAATATGGGCTCTTAACTGGGCTCGACGCCTGGGAGCGGTCCTCCACCTGCTCTCTAAGCCCCTTCGACGGCGCTTTCATCTCCGGAGCTCCTCTGAATACCAGGGAGCCATTCGGGATCCACGCGGTAAGGGGTCGCATGGGGACAACCCTGTCGAGGGCTTCCGACGCAGCCCGCTGCCAGGCGGTCGCAGATCCTCGGCAGAGCTGTGAGTCAGGAAGAGGGAAGAGGCCCCAGCTCCATCTGGAACCGCCCGGTCCATAAGCCTGGGGCGGAACCACCACGGGCTCCTCATCCCAGCAGTGGGGGCGGCTTGTTGGAAGACCAGCCATAGGAGATAGTGATCAGACCATGGAACGGGCAAAGACGTAAAAGTGGTCTGCCCTCTGTCACTATGCCACCACTCAGAGACAAAACAAGGTCGAGAGTGTTCCCCCTCATGAGTGGGGCCATGAATTACTGGGTCAGGCCCATGGCTTCCATGGAAGCCATGAATTCCTGGGCCAATCCCGACGCACCCCCAGGGAAGGCAGATTAAAGTCCCCAGGACTATAAGGCCTGGGATCTCCACCGCCACCCCGAGGACGGAGAGCCCAGGCAGGGTTGCTGTCACACAGCTGGGAGAAAGGTATGCAAGCAGCAAACCCACCTGACCATTTGGCCCCACTTCAGGAGGAGGGTCTCACTCCCGCCATCTCTGGGATAGTGACCTCCCTTGGAAGTAAGGTCTCCTAATAACCACAGCCACCCCACCACCCTACCCTGGGCCCATGTGCACAACTCGAAAACCTGGAGGGCATAATTCAACCAGAGGGACACCTCCTCCGGCCCAACCAGGTCTCGTGATGCAAGCCAGGTCAGCCTCCTCCTCAATGATTTCACGGAGGAGGACAGATATTGGCCATGGACCTGGCATTAAAATACACCAGTCTGAGCCCAGGGTCCATTCCCCAACTCCCTAGGGAGGAGGTCATAGGGTCGGAGCGAGCCATCGCGACGGAGTTGGCGGGTGCGCCTCCGCACATAATATGACCCTATGCCTCGACGCCTGCTGCCAACCCCAACCACCCTGGGAATGCCCACTCAGTCCCCCGGAGCCCCACAGGCCCCCAACCTCCACCCCCACCACGAAGGCTGCAAGAGGACCTCCCTAACCCCCCTTAAGACGGCTAGTTAAAATTTTAAAAGTTTCCTTCCTCCTAAATTTGGAATTTGGCCCATTAACTGCAGCATGCCACTCTCGATCCCAAGATCCGCATTAAGGAAAGCTCTTGATAAAATGCAGGGCCATTCCACAGACTGGGGAACCGCCTGGAGGGCCCATAAGTCTGCTGGAGAGTAGGCAGGCATAACATGTACATCTTAGGCAGGACAGGGGCAGCTGGTTAGATGGAAGAAAAATTGTAGAGATGGAAATACAATAGGAGACGGACTAAATGAGAATCAGGAAATAGTCCTAATCGGCAACTCTCACAGCTGCCGACAGTTAGAGTCAAATAAACAAGTCACTGTGCTGCCACCATAGTGACTTCGGTATAAAATCCTGAATAACCCCTGCACTCACACTGCAAAAATCACATCCTCCCATTGCCCTCTCACCACAGTGGGAGGTAGTCCAGCTCAAGAGAGAGAAGTATAGGTCCATGGAAGTGGTGCAGATGACCCAGGCACCATCAATAGTGTCAATGAGTCCAAGATGGCAAAACAGTGAGAGGGCGGCGTCACAGATGGAATGTCCGAGTCCAAGAGTCCAAACAAGGTGCAATGTCCAAAGCCAATCCCGCCACAGATCTGGGGCCACAAGCCATCCTTTCGGAAGGCACCACCACCGACTCTGCCCATAATCCCCAGCCAGGAAGGCCGCCCTCAGTCCAGGCCATGGATGAGAACATGCCCCTGAACTCTTAGATGTATGGCCTCCCTCCCTTCCCAGATGTCCGACTCTCCCAGAACTTCTGGGGAGAAAGAAGGGGGCTCCCAGGGTGGTTCAAAACCCACCCCCATAGCCACCACCCAAGTCAGAGCCGGAAAGAGAGGGAGAAAGCATTGACCACCAACACAGCCCACTGGGGACTCCATGGCTACCTACATATAACTGCCTGTAGGCAGCCACAGCACCAAGTCCAGGCCATCTCCGCTGCCATCAGCTCCCATTTGGTGGGGAAAACCCCAGCCGCAGTCAGGCCGTAGCTGGTCCAGCCCATTGGAACCCGGTCTGCCACACTGGCCAGCAGTCCAGAGCCGACGACCAGCAGCGATGGCATCAGGTCCACAGGACGACACTGGGACTCACAGCCACCAGGGCACAGGACACAGAGCAGGGCAGACAGCAGCCGGACGAAGCAAAACAAACAAACAACGCCGCCGCCGACGAGCTCCAAGGAGCAAGGCAAACAACGCTGCCGCTGCACTGCCGCCTGCCGCTGCATTCTGCTTCGCTGACAAGCCGCTATAGAAAAGCCGCTGGGAGAATCGATCTAGCCACACCGGAGCCGCCGGCTCAAATCCCACCAAACGGCTCCTGTGGCACCCCAGACGCCCCGAGATGGCTCCAGGGACAAGGGAGGCAGCGGTGTCCTCCTCCCAGAAAACCAGCTGAACCGCTGAAATGCCCAGACGAGCCTCTCAACCACAGACCGCCATCTTGAGCATGTGCAGTATTCAGATGTATGCAGATTGGATGGCTTTTTCCTGAGACCCTGTGTGGCTGAGGTGCTGGGTGTGTGTCTCTCAGCCTTTGTGTTGCAACGACCTGTAATGGGCTGTGTGATGACCTTCTGAGTTCTATTGTTGTGACGTCCTGGGTGTGGTGCTGTAATCTGTAAACTGTAAACATATATATATATGTTTTCGTAGATTTTCAATGGTAAATGTAGGTCTTGTGTATTCGGGTCTTGTCCTGTAAGATTGAGAATACCTTGGCAACGCTGACGAAATCTCATCCGTCATCTTCAGGCTGGTGTCTTCAGCTTGTTCTCCTGGGAGAAGTGTGTGATTGTGGCTGTTTTCCCCTTTTAAACTCTAGAGTTGGCTGTGTTGTTACTTCTTGATTGGTTTGTGGAGTTGATGGCAGATTGGATGGCTTTTCCTGAGACCCTGTGTGGCTGAGGTGCTGGCTGTGTGTCTCTCAGCCTTTTGTGTTGTAACGACCTGGGTCTCCCAGGAGAACGAAGCTGAAGACACCAGCCTGGTGATGATGGATGAGATTCTCACGAAACGCTGCCAAGGTATTCTCAATCTTACGGGACAAGACCCGAATACACCAAGACCTACATATATATATATATATATATATATATATATATATATATATATATATTTGTTTTCAGATTTTCACGGGTAAAGGTATGTCGGGAACGCTGCAAGGTATTTCAATCTTACACGGACAAGACCCGAATACACCAAGACCTATATATATATATATATATATACATTGAGATATATACATTGAGATATACATATATATACATACACATACACATACACACACACACACGTATGTATGTATGTATGTATGTATGTATGTATGTGTTGTGGCCCCGCCTCGTGAGCCTGTGCTGACAGAGGAAGAGGACCTGGATGATGAAGAAGAGGAGGAACGGCAATGCCTCACCAGGGCCTTCCTCCCCAGGACCTTCCTCCCTGGCAAGGTCTCCCTCCCCAGGACCTTCCTCCCTGGCAAGGCCTCCCTCCCCAGGACCTTCCTCCCTGGCAAGGCATCCCTCCCCAGGACCTTCCTCCCTGGCAATGCCTCAGGTTTATTCGGAAAGCCAAGAGGAACAGCCTGAGAGACAGACAGCACGGCCACGGCAGGAGGGAGGAGGAGGATTCCTGGCTTGATCCCAGGCAATGTCAGAGGGAGAAATGTCAGCAGCAACGTAGGGGGCGTGGGAGGGCCAGAGATTGAGCTGGACCACACCCCACCAGGTATAAAAGTGGGTGTGCCCACATTACAAACTCTGTACGTGACAAAGTGTGGAATAAGCCAAGAATTCCGTCTGTGTTGTGGTTTCTGGATTTTGGGAATAAATCATTCCTTCTGTGAGTACTTCATTTCTTGTCAGCTCCAAATTTGGCAGTGAGAGCCTGGGTGACTGCCAACACTCTTATCAGGAGAGATAACTTGGATTTTGGAGACAGGCCAGCGTGACTCTCTGTGCTAGTGTTGCTGCCAAGTTCCTTACCTTCTGGGGAAGGGAAGGGGAGACAGAACATGTATGTATGTATGTAAAAGAATGACATGGCCATAGGTGTATACAATAGGCCACCCAATCAAGCAGAAAAAAATAGATGTCCTTTTTGCCAAACCAACTAACAAATATATGTAGGAAACACACTACAATAGTAAAGGGGGACTTCAATTACCCTTATATCAATTGGAAAACTAATTCTTCACCAAGTGAGAAATCAAATAGGTTCCTAACCAACCTAGCTGACAACTTTGTTAGATGGAGGAAGGAACTAGAGGGACAGCCATACTGGACTTAATTCTTACAAACAGAGAAGAAGTGATAGAGGGAATTGAAACTGCAGGAACTTTGGGTGAGAGTTAATGTGTTATACTAGAATTCAGCATAACTCAAACACAAGGACTAGAAAATAATGACACCAGAGTCTTAGATTTTAAAAGAGCTGATTTTAATAAACTCAGAGAGAACTTGGGAAAGATTTCTTGGATGAAAATCCTAAAGGGGAAAACAACTCCAGAATCTTGGGAAATTCTGAAAAGTATGATCATAGAAGCCCAGACCAGCACAATACCACTGAGAAAGAAAAACAAGAAATCCAAGAAGACACCATCATGGCTGCACAAAGATCTTTTGATAAATTGAAAGACAAAAAGGACAAGTAGAAAAATGGAAAGAGGGACACACAACTAAGGCAGAATATCAGCAGATAGCCAGAATCTGCAAAGATGAAGTCAGGAAAGCAAAGGCTCAGAATGAACAAAGACTTGCAGCAAAAGTCAAAGATAAAAAAATGTTTCTTCCGACATGTAAATGACAAGAAAACAAAATCAAGGAAATAGTCGGTCCATTAAAGAAAGAATATGGCAATGAAGTAACAGGCAACAGAGAAAGCAGAGCTACTTAACTCATTCTTTGCATCAGTCTTCACACAAAAAGAAACTATAGCCTAAACTGCCAAAAACATAACTATAAAAGACAGAAATAAAAGTTAAAATAAGCAACAACAAAAAAATAGTAAGAGAACACCTGTCTGATCTTGATGAATACAAATCACTGGGACCTGACAGATTATATCCCAGAGTTCTAAAGGAGCTGGCAGAAGACATCTCAAAACCACTGCACCACATCTTTCAAAAACCCTGGAGCACCAGGGAACTACCAGAGGACTGGAAAAGAGATGATGTGGCTCCCATCTTCAAAAAAGGGGAAAAAACCAGACTCAGTAAACTACAGACCAATCATCCTAACTTCAGCATCACTTTCCGATCGCCCTGTTCGCTCTCATAGGAGGAGCCTCCTTGGGATACCGTCGGTCAGGCATTGTCAGCTGGCGGTTCCCAGGGCTAGGGCCTTCTCCATGGGAGCGCCTGCCCTCTGGAATCAGCTCCCCGTGGATCTCCATTTGGCCCCTGACCTCCTCTCCTTCCACCAAGACCTGAAGACATGGTTGTTTCAACAGGCCGGCCTGGAATGACCCTGGTGGGGCTAGGGTTTTAATTTTTCTTAATGTTTTTCTTAATGTTTTAATGTATTCGGCTTGTTTTATTTAATTGTTTTTTATTGTAAATTTGCTCTGTTTTAATGTTCGCCGCCCTGAGTCCTTAGGGAGTAGGGTGGCATAGAAGTCAAGTAAATAAATAAATACCCAGGAAGATACTGGAAAAGATAATAAAAAAACACATCTGCCAACATCTAAAACAAGTAAAACAATAACTAGCAATCAGCATGGGTTTGTTAAAAACAGATCATGCCAAACCAATCTGATTTCATTCTTCACTATTTCTTTTATTTCTTTTAGTCACTAATTTAGTGACTAAATTAGTAAACCAGCAAATTACTGTGGACATAATAGACTTCAGCAAGGCATTCGATAAAGTAGACCATAACCTACTTCTTGGTAAGCTAGAAAAAAAAGTGGGATAGATAGCATCACCACCAGATGGATTCACAACTGGCTGACAAACCATACTCAACAAGTAGTCCTTAATGAGTCCAAGTCTACATGGAGGGAAAAAAGCAGTGAGGTGCCACAAGGTTCCGTCTTAGGCCCAGTACTGTTCAATATCTTCACAAATGACTTAGATGTGGAAATAGAAAGGGAACTTATCAAATTTGCACATGATACTAAAGTGGCAGGAATAGCTAACACCCTAGAAGATAGGCTCAAGATCCAGATGGATATTGACAGACTTGAACACTGGGCCCTATCTAACAAAATGAAATTTGATGTAGAGAAAAGTAAAGTCCTACACTTAGGCAAGAAAAACCAAAAGTACACATATAGACTAGGTGAAACCAGGCTTAATAGCAGGGATGAGCTGCTGGGGGTCTCAGGGGCTCGAGAGAGCCCTGAGCTGCTGGGGGCTCTCAGGGGCTCGAGAGAGCCCCTAGCTAAGACTGCAGGGCTCGGAGAGCCCCCAATAACCTGTGAAAGGCAAGGGAAAGCTCTTAATAGGCTTAATTGAACTTCTGAGCATTCAGTCAAAAGCATTTCACATCTCGTAAAAGTCTTGTAAGCCAGATAAACAATCCACTCAGCACTTGCAAGGGAGAACCATTGAGAATATCAGATAACATAGCCACTAGTCTCCGAAGGGATTAATTCCCAAATAATAAGAATCATGTAACTCACCAGAAGCACCATTAAGACTCCAAAATCCCTCTCACATTCACTGCTATTAAGTCTGGTTTCACCCAGTCTTTTATTTAAGTATTAAATGCACAAAGTAATAAACAATTTTTTGGTATAGATAGATAGATGATAGATAGATAGATAGATAGATAGATAGATAGATAGATAGATAGATATTAGGACAAAGAAGCTACGTTGAGTTGGCCACACCCACCAGTCACATGACCACCTAGTCACACCCAGCCAGCCACATGACCACCCAGCCATGCCCACCCAGCCAGTCATGAGGGCAGAGAGCCCCTTGCTGAAAAATGTAAAGCCCACCCCTCATTAATAGCTGTAACTGTGAGAGGGATCTTGGAGTCTTAGTGGACAACCACCTAAATATGAGCCAACAATGTGCAGTGGTAGCCAAAAAAGTCAATGCAATCCTAAATTGCATTAACAGAAGGATACAATCAAGATCAAGTGAGGTACTAATAACACTCTATAAAGCCTTAGTAAGACTACCCTTAGAGTACTGCATCCATTTTTGGTCACTACACTATAAAAAGATGTTGAGACTCTAGAAAACGTACAGAGAAGAGCAATCAGGATGATTAGGGGACTGGAGACTAAAACATATGAAGAATGGTTACAGGAACTGGGCATGGCTGGTCTAGTGAAGAGGAGGGGAGACATCATAGCAGTGTTATTTGAGTGCCTGCCACAGAGAGGAAGGGGTCAAGCTATTTTGTAAAGCACCTGTAGGCTAGACAAGGAATAATGGATGGAAACTGTACAAGGAGAGATTTAACCTGGAAATAAGGAGACATTTTCTGACAGTGAGAACAATCAACCAATGGAACAGCTTGCCTTTGAAAGTTGTGGGAGCTTCATCACTTGAAGACTTTCAAGAAGAGTTTGGACTGCCATTTGTCAGAAATCCTGCTTGGTTGGACCTACAAGGGCCTTTCCAACTCTGTTAATCTGTTAAACAGAAATCCATGTGGTCCATTACCCTGATTGTATTCTGGAAGTCTTTAAAACTTGGTTATTCTCTGAGGTCTTGGGATAGGTTGGCTTTTTAGACCCAATCACATATGCTTTTTACAGTATGTGGAGTTTGTCTTGTCCAAACACATGTGATTTATTTTATTTAATATGGTTTTTTACTCTTTAAAAATATAAACCACCCATTGGAATCACACTATGATATAAATCTATGATATAAATAAATAAAAGTCTATGATATAAATAAGTATATGATATAAATAAATAAAATAATTGTGTCTTCCCATCTAAAAATGTGATTGCAGCTGATGAAAGTTCATTTCTTTTAATAAAGTTTGTTAATTGGGAAAGGTACTACCAGACTTCTGTTTTTTGCCACTATAGAGTAAAACATACCTTCTCCTACAATAAATATGTTTCAGAGATCCTTCAGTTTATTTCTTAAGTGGCATAAATTAAATATTAAACAGTTGAGTATATCCCAAAAGAAAAAGCAATAGGCTGCTTTTGAAAGTGATCCTAATATTATAAGAAATTTCTGATCATGACCATCCATTAAAGTGGCCACAGTGCACTTGTTGGCCATGAATGGTCCGCATGAGATAAAATTTTACCAGAAATTTGTATCTGGAAAAAAGAAGATGGAAGTAAACATGTTTTCCCAGGATTTTATTTCTGATCTTCCAACTGCAAAAGTCTTCAAGATCATTTTAATGGTAATGAATTTATTTAACAATATGGCATATTTTATTTCCTTGCATGAAGCTACCATCAGCTCAGGAGACTGCTCAGTTTTTACTAGACCACATTTTTCAGTGTAACACTTGGTCAATCATGTAATCTCACATTGCATCTCTTAAATTACACCCACATTTTGGAAAACCATTTTCCAATTACTGGACAATCATAGTAATCTGTCGTTCTCTCATCATCTGGCACTGAATGTACAATCTGAGATGAAGACATTACTTGAGTGGCGTTTACAGTGCTATGTTTTTTACCAGCTGGACAATTGGACTAAATTTTTGTCTTTTGCAGTACTTCAATAGGATAACTCATTGCATTCGTCTATCAGCATGTTCCCCTTTCATATGATCTACAGCTACCATCTTCACATCTTGCCCTCTAAGACTCCTGCCTTTATTGTTCCTTCAGCTTTTCACTTTCCCCAGGAGACAGCTGCTCACTTCTTCTTAAAGAAATAGATCTGGCCAATTGCTGTGTACAGGTATGCTGTAAATGCAAATAGACATATCAAAATAGAGGGAATTTAGTGTTGCTTTCCACTAGATTTGTATCTTCTTTCCACCCATTCAAGAAACTGGCTTCAAAATTTATTGGCCCTTTTCCAGTTACACATCAATTTAACCCAATGGCTTTCCATCTATAATTGTCTGCTTTAATGAAGTTGGACTTTGTTTGGACTTTGAAGTTTGAACTTCACTGGTCGTTCCTTGTTTATGATATGAATAAGATAAATGTTTTCTGGATTCTAGAGACATGAGAGGATGCTTAAAATATTCACTGGAAGGGTTACCTTGAATCAAATACGTCATGGAAGAAGGACAAGAAATGTCCATGTACCTCAACCTGCCTGCCAGTATTATCTGGAATTCCTGGAGAATACCCATCCCCATATCTTGTTGCCACTATCAAATACAGCAAACCCTAAGTCTACACAGTTAGAGTTTTGATGGCAGTTACTGTGTAAGAGAAAGAAAGGGGCATTTACAATTCCAACTAATTCCTCCAACTAATTCCTCTCTGCCAAACACTTCTGGTGATCTTGGTAAGTTGCCAAGGCCCATTGCAAGTAAATTTGGGGAAGAGAATCTGGGTCCATTGCCCTTGTCTTGTCTGTCTTCATGCAGGGAATGAGTCTGAGAAGTGATGTGAAGGAATATAGAACTGATCGTGGGAATAGGGAAGGAATAAATGAGCCTTTATAGTGAGACTTTGAGAAAAAGATCACTGAGTCCTGAGAAAAAGAACAGCATGAGGGTGAAACAATCAAAGTAAACACATCTTGTTTTTATTATTAGATGGACTGAGAGAAACTTGAATAGGCTCTGTTATTTTGTCTTACTATAATAAAGAGCATTCCTGAAATCCCTGCATGCCTGATTTGATCTTGATCTTGCCTACTTCAAAGTTCTGACACGTGAGAAGAGATGTGTGTGTGTAAGCACCGGACTTTTCCCCTTCAACCGAAAAGAATGAACTTCTGAAAGCTAGGTACTTCAAAAGGAATTCTTTATTGAAAGGAAGTGATCCCGGTACTAGTCAAAGCAGAATCTAAGATGCTTCCAGGCATACAGTAATAGATTATTTATTTATTTATTAATAAGACTTGTATGCCGCCCCATCTCTGAAGACTCAGGGTGGCTCACAACTAAAACAACAAGAACAATAAATAATTAAAAAAGAATTAAACTAATAAGCCCCATTGAAATATAATTACATAAATACATGATAAAACCATGATAAACCCCCCCCCCAAAGGGGGGGAGTTAGATAAAGGGAAATAGAACCCCTCCCCTTATTCTGATGTGGATTTAGTCAGACAAAGAATCAACATGTTAATTCCCCCCCCCACTTTTCTGGAAACATATCTTAGAAGAGTTTCCCAGGGAGTATCTTTCAGAGCTGGAATTTTTATGGTCCCTTCTCCTCTTGCTATCTCTCCAAGAGGTGACAAGTTTCTAGACATCTGGCTCCAGTCCTCCAGTTGTATATCATGTGCAAGTTATACTGATTCAATATAAGGTTTAAGATATTCATGTTACATTAAAAAGGATTACTTGTACCAACTTTCCGCCCCCTTCTTCTTCCATTGAAGAATGGCAGATACATGGATCTGACATATTGCCCTCCTCAAAAATTTGAGAAATCCACCTGGAAGACATAAAACATGTGTTACATTTACAACTTAGGATGGTTTGTGAGGGTATTTCAGGTGGAACTTCCATAGTAATGTGGGTGCTTTTACATGTCAGTTGGCTACCCACTCATTTTCTGAGGAAGGAAGGTGTTTCCAAGCTACTAAATATTGTGTGGATCCACGGTGAGTGCGCGTATCAAGGATATCTTTAATTTCAAAATGTTGTTCCCCATGTACCATAATGGGAGTTGGAGCTGTGGGAAGGAGGGGGGTCTAAGGTTTGAAGTGATCTCTGGTTTGAGTAGGCTACAGAGAAATACTGTATGAACCTGTCTAAGTGTTTTGGGAAGTAGAAGCTCTACCGTAACAGGATTAATAATTCTGGAGATGGAAAATGGCCCAATGAATTTAGGTCCCAGTTTCTTAGAGGGTTGCAATGATTTTAGGAATTTTGTAGACAAATATACGCAGTCCCCAACTTTGAATGGTTTAGAATCACAATGTTTTTTGTCTGCCTGAGCTTTAAAAGCTGCTCTAGCCTCTTGTAAGGCTAATCTGACCACTGGCCAAGTGGTTTGCAAATTGTTTATCCACTCTTTAAGGGAGGGAATTTCAGGTTCCTTGGTAGGTAGCTCTGGCATGGGGTTGAATTCTTGGCCTGTGGCTACCTGGAATGGGGTGAAACCAGTGCTGCTGTGGACCAAGTTGTTGTATGCTACCTCTGCAAAAGGAAGAAGGTCAGTCCAATTGTCCTGTTGTTAATTAATAAAGCATCTTAAATATTGTTCTAATATGCTGTTAGATCATTCTGCTCCACCATTAGTCTGGGGGTGATTGGAAGATGACAACCCCTGGGTGCAGCCTAATATGTTTAAAACGCCTGCCGAAATATGGATGTGAACTGTACACCCCTATCTGAGATAATCCGTTGGGGAGCTCCATGAAGGCGATAAATGTGTATTAAAAACATCTTTGTCAATGCCTTGGCTGTTGGAATCTTTTGGCATGGTACAAAATGAACCCGTTTTGAAAAAAGATCAGTTACAACCCAAATGACAGTATTTCCTGCACTTTCAGGGAGCTCCAATATAAAGTCCATAGAGATCTCTTTCCAGGGTGCTGAAGGTTCTGCCACTGTTTGTAAGAGTCCAGAAGATTTTCCTTGTCTTCTTTTTGCAGCAGCACAGATGGGGCAACTAGCAACATAGTTTTCAATGTCCTTTTTGAGAGATGGCCACCAAAATTGTCTTTTGATGAGGTGCAGGGTTTTTACAAAACCAAAATGTCCCACTATTTTTGAGTTGTGGCATCGTTTCATGATGTCCATCCTCTGGCTGGCAAGGACATAAAGTTTGTTTTCTACTCAGGCTAGACCATCTTTGAGTAAGCAAATGTTTTTGTTAGCCTGGAGCCAGTCATCCTTAAGTAGTGCCTCCTTAAATATTGAAGTCGTTGCATTGTCAGTCAGTTTCTTCTCTTGCGTCTGGGGGGTTACTTTGGCTGCAAGTTGAGTTGGTTGGATCATGGGTTTTATAACTTCAATCTTTTTGCTGTTGTATTGGGGTTTCCTGGATAGGGCATCTGCCAAGAAATCTCCCCCCCCTGGGAGATATTTGAGAGTGAAATTAAACCATTTAAAGTATTGAGCCCACCTTACTTATTTTTCTGAAAGTTTCTGTGGAGTTTTCAGGGCTTCTAGATTTTTATGATCAGTCCAGACTTCAAAGGGGATTTGGTTTCCTTCTAGGAAATGTCTCCATGTGAGGAGTGCCCATCGCACAGCGTATGCCTCTTTCTCCCATATGGCCCATCTTTGCTCAGTTCCTGTCAGTTTCTTGGAAGTATAAGCACATGGTTGTAACTGTCCACGTCCATTCTTTTGGAGTAGAACTGCTCCAACTGCTACATTGCTAGTGTCTGCTTGGATGTCAAATGGTTGTTCAGGGTCTGGGTGTTTCAGGATTGGTTCTGCTGAGAACAGTTGTTTAAGTTTTTCAAATGCCGCTTGGCATTCCATCATCCAGGTACGGGGTTGCCTTGGTTTGGGTTTCTCCCCCCCTTCCATTTTTAATAAGTTTGTGATGGGGAGGGCAATATTCACAAAAGCTGGAATGAACTGATGGTAAAAGTTTGCAAAACCCAAGAAGCTTTGCAGTTGTTTGTGAGTATGGGGCGTCTCCCAATCGATGACAGCTTTTACTTTTTGTGGGTCCATCTTTATTCCCTCGTGGGATATTCTATATCCCAGGTAGTCAATTTTTTCTTGATGGAATTCACATTTAGAGAGTTTTGCATATAGTTTGGCACTTTGGAGTTTTGTGAGAACTGCTCGGAGTAACTTGATGTGTTCTTCTTTTGTTTCGGTGTAGATTAAAGTATCATCGAGATAAACTAGAACTCCTTTGTACAAAAAATCATGGAGAGTCTCATTAATTAATTGCATGAACATGGCTGGTGCTCCTTGTAGTCCAAAAGGGAGCACTTTAAATTGGTAGCATCCCAGTGGGATATTAAAAGCTGAATTCCACTCATCCCCCTTCCTTATTCTGATGCAGTAGTATGCCCCTCATAGGTCTAACTTTGAAAAAAATTCCTTTAGAGAGGTGGGCTAGTATGTCCTCCATGAGGGGGAGTGAGTACATATTCTATTTTTGGTCAGGTAGGTTCGATGAAACCCCTTTTTAGATTTTTATCAATAAATGCTTTGAGTTCTTTTAGTTCTCTGGGGGACATGCAGTACATTTTTGGTTTTGGAAGTTTAGCTCCTGGTAGGATTTCAATGGTGCAGTCTGTGGCGCAATTGGGTGGGAGTTCATCAGAAGCCTCCTCGCTAAATACTTGGGCTAAATCCTGGTACTCTTTGGGGATGTTAATGGGTTCAGCCGGCTGACTGGCCATGGCTGGTTCTCTGTTCTCTGTTCTCTTTCTTTTCCTTTCCTCTGGGCTGTTTGCAAATGCTACATGTTTCTGGAAATGTACGGTTCCTCTCTTCCAGTTTATTTTTGGATTCCATTTCTGTAGCCATGTGAGTCCTAGGACTAGTGGCCCTTCCATGCCTGGGGCTACAATGAATATGAGCATCTCCACCATGGTTCCCTAGTCTTATTTTCAGTGGTTCTGTGGCAAAACTGGCTGGCTCCCCACACACACACTCCGCTATAGTTCCATCTAATTGGCAGAAAGCGATGGGATTTTCCATCTTCCTTAGTTGGATTCCCAATTTTTCTGCTAGGGTGGGGTTGATTAGGCACTGGGTGCATCCCGAATCCAGTAACGCTGCAACTTCCTCCCCCTTCCCTCGGCTGGGGATAAACAGTCTTAGGGATAGAGTGAGTGGTTCAATTGGATCACTTACCAGCGGGTCATCTTCCAGATCACTTTCAGACTGGCTCAGGTCTCCTCGGGGCATTGGGGATTCTTCCTCTGGGTTGGGGGGGGGGACTGGAACCTCACAGCTTCTCGGCTTCTCAGGCCAGTTTCTTTTCCTCGAGGGTTGGATTTTCCAGGTTTCCCCCCGATGGGTGGTCTGGCTTTCTGGCAGGGGTTTTTGAATAGCATTCTGCTGTGCAGTGCCCCTCTTTTCCACACTTAAAGCAGCCAGATGGTCTTGGAGTCATGGTGGTTTGGGGTTTGAAAAATTCCCGCTTTCCCTGGGGTGGGGATCTTCTCCAAACTCTGCCACTGTGGTACTGGTTACGGGTCATGTTTATCTCCGCCTCCTCTGCCATCAGGTACCATTCATTCAGGAGGTTTGGGGGCCCATGAGCCAGGCAGGCAGTGTACAGGTCGTCGTTGAGTCCATCTTTGAACCAACAGACTAGGATATCTTCTGGCCAGTTGACTCGCCTGACCAGGTCACAATATTCCTCGGTGTACTCAGCTACCGGGCAACGGCCTTGCTTTATGAATCTAATATGGTCATGGGCTTTTCTATCGGTGAGGGGGTCTTCGAAGCAGTGGCGTAGGGCTGTCATGAATCGATTGAGGTTCCTCAGTTCTGGGGCGTTGATGTTGTGGAGAGTCGCCATCCATCTGGCTGCTGCCCCTTCTAGGGCCAGGGTGATGACTCACTCTCGGGCCCCTGGGTCAGGAAATTCCACCCATATTCTTGCATGTAGGTGAGGACTTGCGCCAGGAAAAATCCAGTTTCTGGGGGTCCTCATCAAATTTTACCTGCAAGGGCAGGACCTTTCTCTGCAGTTGTATGTCTCTAGGTTGGCCAGGGTTAATCCCCTGCTCTGGAGCGGCAAGGGGTCAAGTACCTGGTATGGCTGCTGGTCCTCTGGCTTGTTCCAATGCCCGATCATTCTTAGCTGGATCAGGGGTGATGGCTCAGGTTCTCTCAATTTCTGGTTCACTCGCTCTCCTACGTTGGCAACCTGGTTCATCCCTCACATTGAGGTCCTCCAGGGCTTCCCTCATGAGGCAATTATGTACCGTTTCAGTTGGTCATCTGCCAGTGGTTCCTTGACCCATTCTTCCTGATCAGACAGGGCCTCCAGCTCCATTTTCCACGTGGGTTTATGGTTACCCCAGGTGAGGGTTACTCCCTTGATTCTTCCATCCCAGCTGTCTCTCTTTTCTATGCCTATAGACCACTGGGGCTTCATGGAATTTTCGCAGACAGCTTCACTGTCTTTGATGGGGTACACAAAGTCAGTGTCTGGCTGGGTAGTTGTCGAAGTTTCTCCCCAGCATTCATTTTCCCCTTGCTCCTTGCTATATTCAGACATCTTTGCAGGGTCCCCTCAGTAGAGTGAAGTTCTTTTTTTTAAAATTCCTCTCCAGGTTGACCTCTATTGCAGATTCTGCTTTATGTAAATCTTACATTCTGCTTTATGTAAGACTTTTCTCCTTCAACTGAAAAGAACAAACTTCTGAAAGCTAGGTACTTCAAAAGGAATTCTTTATTGAAAGGAAGTGATCTTGGTACTAGTCAAAGCAGAATCTAAGATGCTTCCAGGCATACAGTAACAGTTAGAACCCCTCCCCTTATTCTGATGTGGATTTAGTCAGACAAAGAATCAACATGTTAATTTAGTCAGACAAAGAATCAACATGTTAATATCTTAGAAGAGTTTCCCAGGAAGTATCTTTCAGAGCTGGAATTTTTATGGTCCTTTCTCCTCTTGCTATCTCTCCAAGAGGTGACAAGTTTCTAGACATCTGGCTCCAGTCCTCCAGTTGTATATCATGTGCAAGTTATACTGATTCAATATAAGGTTTAAGATATTCATGTTACATTAAAAAGGATTACTTGTACCAACTTTCCGCCCCCTTCTTCTTCCATTGAAGAATGGCAGATACATGGATCTGACATATTGCCCTCCTCAAAAATTTGAGAAATCCACCTGGAAGACATAAAACATGTGTTACATTTACAACTTAGGATGGTTTGTGAGGGTATTTCAGGTGGAACTTCCATAGTAATGTGGGTGCTTTTACATGTCAGTTGGCTACCCACTCATTTTCTGAGGAAGGAAGGTGTTTCCAAGCTACTAAATATTGTGTGGATCCACGGTGAGTGCGCGTATCAAGGATATCTTTAATTTCAAAATGTTGTTCCCCATGTACCATAATGGGAGTTGGAGCTGTGGGAAGGAGGGGGGTCTAAGGTTTGAAGTGATCTCTGGTTTGAGTAGGCTACAGAGAAATACTGTATGAACCTGTCTAAGTGTTTTGGGAAGTAGAAGCTCTACCGTAACAGGATTAATAATTCTGGAGATGGAAAATGGCCCAATGAATTTAGGTCCCAGTTTCTTAGAGGGTTGCAATGATTTTAGGAATTTTGTAGACAAATATACGCAGTCCCCAACTTTGAATGGTTTAGAATCACAATGTTTTTTGTCTGCCTGAGCTTTAAAAGCTGCTCTAGCCTCTTGTAAGGCTAATCTGACCACTGGCCAAGTGGTTTGCAAATTGTTTATCCACTCTTTAAGGGAGGGAATTTCAGGTTCCTTGGTAGGTAGCTCTGGCATGGGGTTGAATTCTTGGCCTGTGGCTACCTGGAATGGGGTGAAACCAGTGCTGCTGTGGACCAAGTTGTTGTATGCTACCTCTGCAAAAGGAAGAAGGTCAGTCCAATTGTCCTGTTGTTAATTAATAAAGCATCTTAAATATTGTTCTAATATGCTGTTAGATCATTCTGCTCCACCATTAGTCTGGGGGTGATTGGAAGATGACAACCCCTGGGTGCAGCCTAATATGTTTAAAACGCCTGCCGAAATATGGATGTGAACTGTACACCCCTATCTGAGATAATCCGTTGGGGAGCTCCATGAAGGCGATAAATGTGTATTAAAAACATCTTTGTCAATGCCTTGGCTGTTGGAATCTTTTGGCATGGTACAAAATGAACCCGTTTTGAAAAAAGATCAGTTACAACCCAAATGACAGTATTTCCTGCACTTTCAGGGAGCTCCAATATAAAGTCCATAGAGATCTCTTTCCAGGGTGCTGAAGGTTCTGCCACTGTTTGTAAGAGTCCAGGAGATTTTCCTTGTCTTCTTTTTGCAGCAGCACAGATGGGGCAACTAGCAACATAGTTTTCAATGTCCTTTTTGAGAGATGGCCACCAAAATTGTCTTTTGATGAGGTGCAGGGTTTTTACAAAACCAAAATGTCCCACTATTTTTGAGTTGTGGCATCGTTTCATGATGTCCATCCTCTGGCTGGCAAGGACATAAAGTTTGTTTTCTACTCAGGCTAGACCATCTTTGAGTAAGCAAATGTTTTTGTTAGCCTGGAGCCAGTCATCCTTAAGTAGTGCCTCCTTAAATATTGAAGTCGTTGCATTGTCAGTCAGTTTCTTCTCTTGCGTCTGGGGGGTTACTTTGGCTGCAAGTTGAGTTGGTTGGATCATGGGTTTTATAACTTCAATCTTTTTGCTGTTGTATTGGGGTTTCCTGGATAGGGCATCTGCCAAGAAATCTCCCCCCCCTGGGAGATATTTGAGAGTGAAATTAAACCATTTAAAGTATTGAGCCCACCTTACTTATTTTTCTGAAAGTTTCTGTGGAGTTTTCAGGGCTTCTAGATTTTTATGATCAGTCCAGACTTCAAAGGGGATTTGGTTTCCTTCTAGGAAATGTCTCCATGTGAGGAGTGCCCATCGCACAGCGTATGCCTCTTTCTCCCATATGGCCCATCTTTGCTCAGTTCCTGTCAGTTTCTTGGAAGTATAAGCACATGGTTGTAACTGTCCACGTCCATTCTTTTGGAGTAGAACTGCTCCAACTGCTACATTGCTAGTGTCTGCTTGGATGTCAAATGGTTGTTCAGGGTCTGGGTGTTTCAGGATTGGTTCTGCTGAGAACAGTTGTTTAAGTTTTTCAAATGCCGCTTGGCATTCCATCATCCAGGTACGGGGTTGCCTTGGTTTGGGTTTCTCCCCCCCTTCCATTTTTAATAAGTTTGTGATGGGGAGGGCAATATTCACAAAAGCTGGAATGAACTGATGGTAAAAGTTTGCAAAACCCAAGAAGCTTTGCAGTTGTTTGTGAGTATGGGGCGTCTCCCAATCGATGACAGCTTTTACTTTTTGTGGGTCCATCTTTATTCCCTCGTGGGATATTCTATATCCCAGGTAGTCAATTTTTTCTTGATGGAATTCACATTTAGAGAGTTTTGCATATAGTTTGGCACTTTGGAGTTTTGTGAGAACTGCTCGGAGTAACTTGATGTGTTCTTCTTTTGTTTCGGTGTAGATTAAAGTATCATCGAGATAAACTAGAACTCCTTTGTACAAAAAATCATGGAGAGTCTCATTAATTAATTGCATGAACATGGCTGGTGCTCCTTGTAGTCCAAAAGGGAGCACTTTAAATTGGTAGCATCCCAGTGGGATATTAAAAGCTGAATTCCACTCATCCCCCTCCCTTATTCTGATGCAGTAGTATGCCCCTCATAGGTCTAACTTTGAAAAAAATTCCTTTAGAGAGGTGGGCTAGTATGTCCTCCATGAGGGGGAGTGAGTACATATTCTATTTTTGGTCAGGTAGGTTCGATGAAACCCCTTTTTAGATTTTTATCAATAAATGCTTTGAGTTCTTTTAGTTCTCTGGGGGACATGCAGTACATTTTTGGTTTTGGAAGTTTAGCTCCTGGTAGGATTTCAATGGTGCAGTCTGTGGCGCAATTGGGTGGGAGTTCATCAGAAGCCTCCTCGCTAAATACTTGGGCTAAATCCTGGTACTCTTTGGGGATGTTAATGGGTTCAGCCGGCTGACTGGCCATGGCTGGTTCTCTGTTCTCTGTTCTCTTTCTTTTCCTTTCCTCTGGGCTGTTTGCAAATGCTACATGTTTCTGGAAATGTACGGTTCCTCTCTTCCAGTTTATTTTTGGATTCCATTTCTGTAGCCATGTGAGTCCTAGGACTAGTGGCCCTTCCATGCCTGGGGCTACAATGAATATGAGCATCTCCACCATGGTTCCCTAGTCTTATTTTCAGTGGTTCTGTGGCAAAACTGGCTGGCTCCCACACACACACTCCGCTATAGTTCCATCTAATTGGCAGAAAGCGATGGGATTTTCCATCTTCCTTAGTTGGATTCCCAATTTTTCTGCTAGGGTGGGGTTGATTAGGCACTGGGTGCATCCCGAATCCAGTAACGCTGCAACTTCCTCCCCCCTTCCCTCGGCTGGGGATAAACAGTCTTAGGGATAGAGTGAGTGGTTCAATTGGATCACTTACCAGCGGGTCATCTTCCAGATCACTTTCAGACTGGCTCAGGTCTCCTCGGGGCATTGGGGATTCTTCCTCTGGGTTGGGGGGGGGGACTGGAACCTCACAGCTTCTCGGCTTCTCAGGCCAGTTTCTTTTCCTCGAGGGTTGGATTTTCCAGGTTTCCCCCCGATGGGTGGTCTGGCTTTCTGGCAGGGGTTTTTGAATAGCATTCTGCTGTGCAGTGCCCCTCTTTTCCACACTTAAAGCAGCCAGATGGTCTTGGAGTCATGGTGGTTTGGGGTTTGAAAAATTCCCGCTTTCCCTGGGGTGGGGATCTTCTCCAAACTCTGCCACTGTGGTACTGGTTACGGGTCATGTTTATCTCCGCCTCCTCTGCCATCAGGTACCATTCATTCAGGAGGTTTGGGGGCCCATGAGCCAGGCAGGCAGTGTACAGGTCGTCGTTGAGTCCATCTTTGAACCAACAGACTAGGATATCTTCTGGCCAGTTGACTCGCCTGACCAGGTCACAATATTCCTCGGTGTACTCAGCTACCGGGCAACGGCCTTGCTTTATGAATCTAATATGGTCATGGGCTTTTCTATCGGTGAGGGGGTCTTCGAAGCAGTGGCGTAGGGCTGTCATGAATCGATTGAGGTTCCTCAGTTCTGGGGCGTTGATGTTGTGGAGAGTCGCCATCCATCTGGCTGCTGCCCCTTCTAGGGCCAGGGTGATGACTCACTCTCGGGCCCCTGGGTCAGGAAATTCCACCCATATTCTTGCATGTAGGTGAGGACTTGCGCCAGGAAAAATCCAGTTTCTGGGGGTCCTCATCAAATTTTACCTGCAAGGGCAGGACCTTTCTCTGCAGTTGTATGTCTCTAGGTTGGCCAGGGTTAATCCCCTGCTCTGGAGCGGCAAGGGGTCAAGTACCTGGTATGGCTGCTGGTCCTCTGGCTTGTTCCAATGCCCGATCATTCTTAGCTGGATCAGGGGTGATGGCTCAGGTTCTCTCAATTTCTGGTTCACTCGCTCTCCTACGTTGGCAACCTGGTTCATCCCTCACATTGAGGTCCTCCAGGGCTTCCCTCATGAGGCAATTATGTACCGTTTCAGTTGGTCATCTGCCAGTGGTTCCTTGACCCATTCTTCCTGATCAGACAGGGCCTCCAGCTCCATTTTCCACGTGGGTTTATGGTTACCCCAGGTGAGGGTTACTCCCTTGATTCTTCCATCCCAGCTGTCTCTCTTTTCTATGCCTATAGACCACTGGGGCTTCATGGAATTTTCGCAGACAGCTTCACTGTCTTTGATGGAGTACACAAAGTCAGTGTCTGGCTGGGTAGTTGTCGAAGTTTCTCCCCAGCATTCATTTTCCCCTTGCTCCTTGCTATATTCAGACATCTTTGCAGGGTCCCCTCAGTAGAGTGAAGTTCTTTTTTTAAAAATTCCTCTCCAGGTTGACCTCTATTGCAGATTCTGCTTTATGTAAATCTTACATTCTGCTTTATGTAAGACTTTTCTCCTTCAACTGAAAAGAACAAACTTCTGAAAGCTAGGTACTTCAAAAGGAATTCTTTATTGAAAGGAAGTGATCTTGGTACTAGTCAAAGCAGAATCTAAGATGCTTCCAGGCATACAGTAACAGTTAGAACCCCTCCCCTTATTCTGATGTGGATTTAGTCAGACAAAGAATCAACATGTTAATTTAGTCAGACAAAGAATCAACATGTTAATATCTTAGAAGAGTTTCCCAGGAAGTATCTTTCAGAGCTGGAATTTTTATGGTCCTTTCTCCTCTTGCTATCTCTCCAAGAGGTGACAAGTTTCTAGACATCTGGCTCCAGTCCTCCAGTTGTATATCATGTGCAAGTTATACTGATTCAATATAAGGTTTAAGATATTCATGTTACATTAAAAAGGATTACTTGTACCAACTTTCCGCCCCCTTCTTCTTCCATTGAAGAATGGCAGATACATGGATCTGACATATTGCCCTCCTCAAAAATTTGAGAAATCCACCTGGAAGACATAAAACATGTGTTACATTTACAACTTAGGATGGTTTGTGAGGGTATTTCAGGTGGAACTTCCATAGTAATGTGGGTGCTTTTACATGTCAGTTGGCTACCCACTCATTTTCTGAGGAAGGAAGGTGTTTCCAAGCTACTAAATATTGTGTGGATCCACGGTGAGTGCGCGTATCAAGGATATCTTTAATTTCAAAATGTTGTTCCCCATGTACCATAATGGGAGTTGGAGCTGTGGGAAGGAGGGGGGTCTAAGGTTTGAAGTGATATCTGGTTTGAGTAGGCTACAGAGAAATACTGTATGAACCTGTCTAAGTGTTTTGGGAAGTAGAAGCTCTACCGTAACAGGATTAATAATTCTGGAGATGGAAAATGGCCCAATGAATTTAGGTCCCAGTTTCTTAGAGGGTTGCAATGATTTTAGGAATTTTGTAGACAAATATACGCAGTCCCCAACTTTGAATGGTTTAGAATCACAATGTTTTTTGTCTGCCTGAGCTTTAAAAGCTGCTCTAGCCTCTTGTAAGGCTAATCTGACCACTGGCCAAGTGGTTTGCAAATTGTTTATCCACTCTTTAAGGGAGGGAATTTCAGGTTCCTTGGTAGGTAGCTCTGGCATGGGGTTGAATTCTTGGCCTGTGGCTACCTGGAATGGGGTGAAACCAGTGCTGCTGTGGACCAAGTTGTTGTATGCTACCTCTGCAAAAGGAAGAAGGTCAGTCCAATTGTCCTGTTGTTAATTAATAAAGCATCTTAAATATTGTTCTAATATGCTGTTAGATCATTCTGCTCCACCATTAGTCTGGGGGTGATTGGAAGATGACAACCCCTGGGTGCAGCCTAATATGTTTAAAACGCCTGCCGAAATATGGATGTGAACTGTACACCCCTATCTGAGATAATCCGTTGGGGAGCTCCATGAAGGCGATAAATGTGTATTAAAAACATCTTTGTCAATGCCTTGGCTGTTGGAATCTTTTGGCATGGTACAAAATGAACCCGTTTTGAAAAAAGATCAGTTACAACCCAAATGACAGTATTTCCTGCACTTTCAGGGAGCTCCAATATAAAGTCCATAGAGATCTCTTTCCAGGGTGCTGAAGGTTCTGCCACTGTTTGTAAGAGTCCAGGAGATTTTCCTTGTCTTCTTTTTGCAGCAGCACAGATGGGGCAACTAGCAACATAGTTTTCAATGTCCTTTTTGAGAGATGGCCACCAAAATTGTCTTTTGATGAGGTGCAGGGTTTTTACAAAACCAAAATGTCCCACTATTTTTGAGTTGTGGCATCGTTTCATGATGTCCATCCTCTGGCTGGCAAGGACATAAAGTTTGTTTTCTACTCAGGCTAGACCATCTTTGAGTAAGCAAATGTTTTTGTTAGCCTGGAGCCAGTCATCCTTAAGTAGTGCCTCCTTAAATATTGAAGTCGTTGCATTGTCAGTCAGTTTCTTCTCTTGCGTCTGGGGGGTTACTTTGGCTGCAAGTTGAGTTGGTTGGATCATGGGTTTTATAACTTCAATCTTTTTGCTGTTGTATTGGGGTTTCCTGGATAGGGCATCTGCCAAGAAATCTCCCCCCCCTGGGAGATATTTGAGAGTGAAATTAAACCATTTAAAGTATTGAGCCCACCTTACTTATTTTTCTGAAAGTTTCTGTGGAGTTTTCAGGGCTTCTAGATTTTTATGATCAGTCCAGACTTCAAAGGGGATTTGGTTTCCTTCTAGGAAATGTCTCCATGTGAGGAGTGCCCATCGCACAGCGTATGCCTCTTTCTCCCATATGGCCCATCTTTGCTCAGTTCCTGTCAGTTTCTTGGAAGTATAAGCACATGGTTGTAACTGTCCACGTCCATTCTTTTGGAGTAGAACTGCTCCAACTGCTACATTGCTAGTGTCTGCTTGGATGTCAAATGGTTGTTCAGGGTCTGGGTGTTTCAGGATTGGTTCTGCTGAGAACAGTTGTTTAAGTTTTTCAAATGCCGCTTGGCATTCCATCATCCAGGTACGGGGTTGCCTTGGTTTGGGTTTCTCCCCCCCTTCCATTTTTAATAAGTTTGTGATGGGGAGGGCAATATTCACAAAAGCTGGAATGAACTGATGGTAAAAGTTTGCAAAACCCAAGAAGCTTTGCAGTTGTTTGTGAGTATGGGGCGTCTCCCAATCGATGACAGCTTTTACTTTTTGTGGGTCCATCTTTATTCCCTCGTGGGATATTCTATATCCCAGGTAGTCAATTTTTTCTTGATGGAATTCACATTTAGAGAGTTTTGCATATAGTTTGGCACTTTGGAGTTTTGTGAGAACTGCTCGGAGTAACTTGATGTGTTCTTCTTTTGTTTCGGTGTAGATTAAAGTATCATCGAGATAAACTAGAACTCCTTTGTACAAAAAATCATGGAGAGTCTCATTAATTAATTGCATGAACATGGCTGGTGCTCCTTGTAGTCCAAAAGGGAGCACTTTAAATTGGTAGCATCCCAGTGGGATATTAAAAGCTGAATTCCACTCATCCCCCTCCCTTATTCTGATGCAGTAGTATGCCCCTCATAGGTCTAACTTTGAAAAAAATTCCTTTAGAGAGGTGGGCTAGTATGTCCTCCATGAGGGGGAGTGAGTACATATTCTATTTTTGGTCAGGTAGGTTCGATGAAACCCCTTTTTAGATTTTTATCAATAAATGCTTTGAGTTCTTTTAGTTCTCTGGGGGACATGCAGTACATTTTTGGTTTTGGAAGTTTAGCTCCTGGTAGGATTTCAATGGTGCAGTCTGTGGCGCAATTGGGTGGGAGTTCATCAGAAGCCTCCTCGCTAAATACTTGGGCTAAATCCTGGTACTCTTTGGGGATGTTAATGGGTTCAGCCGGCTGACTGGCCATGGCTGGTTCTCTGTTCTCTGTTCTCTTTCTTTTCCTTTCCTCTGGGCTGTTTGCAAATGCTACATGTTTCTGGAAATGTACGGTTCCTCTCTTCCAGTTTATTTTTGGATTCCATTTCTGTAGCCATGTGAGTCCTAGGACTAGTGGCCCTTCCATGCCTGGGGCTACAATGAATATGAGCATCTCCACCATGGTTCCCTAGTCTTATTTTCAGTGGTTCTGTGGCAAAACTGGCTGGCTCCCACACACACACTCCGCTATAGTTCCATCTAATTGGCAGAAAGCGATGGGATTTTCCATCTTCCTTAGTTGGATTCCCAATTTTTCTGCTAGGGTGGGGTTGATTAGGCACTGGGTGCATCCCGAATCCAGTAACGCTGCAACTTCCTCCCCCTTCCCTCGGCTGGGGATAAACAGTCTTAGGGATAGAGTGAGTGGTTCAATTGGATCACTTACCAGCGGGTCATCTTCCAGATCACTTTCAGACTGGCTCAGGTCTCCTCGGGGCATTGGGGATTCTTCCTCTGGGTTGGGGGGGGGGACTGGAACCTCACAGCTTCTCGGCTTCTCAGGCCAGTTTCTTTTCCTCGAGGGTTGGATTTTCCAGGTTTCCCCCCCCGATGGGTGGTCTGGCTTTCTGGCAGGGGTTTTTGAATAGCATTCTGCTGTGCAGTGCCCCTCTTTTCCACACTTAAAGCAGCCAGATGGTCTTGGAGTCATGGTGGTTTGGGGTTTGAAAAATTCCCGCTTTCCCTGGGGTGGGGATCTTCTCCAAACTCTGCCACTGTGGTACTGGTTACGGGTCATGTTTATCTCCGCCTCCTCTGCCATCAGGTACCATTCATTCAGGAGGTTTGGGGGCCCATGAGCCAGGCAGGCAGTGTACAGGTCGTCGTTGAGTCCATCTTTGAACCAACAGACTAGGATATCTTCTGGCCAGTTGACTCGCCTGACCAGGTCACAATATTCCTCGGTGTACTCAGCTACCGGGCAACGGCCTTGCTTTATGAATCTAATATGGTCATGGGCTTTTCTATCGGTGAGGGGGTCTTCGAAGCAGTGGCGTAGGGCTGTCATGAATCGATTGAGGTTCCTCAGTTCTGGGGCGTTGATGTTGTGGAGAGTCGCCATCCATCTGGCTGCTGCCCCTTCTAGGGCCAGGGTGATGACTCACTCTCGGGCCCCTGGGTCAGGAAATTCCACCCATATTCTTGCATGTAGGTGAGGACTTGTGCCAGGAAAAATCCAGTTTCTGGGGGTCCTCATCAAATTTTACCTGCAAGGGCAGGACCTTTCTCTGCAGTTGTATGTCTCTAGGTTGGCCAGGGTTAATCCCCTGCTCTGGAGCGGCAAGGGGTCAAGTACCTGGTATGGCTGCTGGTCCTCTGGCTTGTTCCAATGCCCGATCATTCTTAGCTGGATCAGGGGTGATGGCTCAGGTTCTCTCAATTTCTGGTTCACTCGCTCTCCTACGTTGGCAACCTGGTTCATCCCTCACATTGAGGTCCTCCAGGGCTTCCCTCATGAGGCAATTATGTACCGTTTCAGTTGGTCATCTGCCAGTGGTTCCTTGACCCATTCTTCCTGATCAGACAGGGCCTCCAGCTCCATTTTCCACGTGGGTTTATGGTTACCCCAGGTGAGGGTTACTCCCTTGATTCTTCCATCCCAGCTGTCTCTCTTTTCTATGCCTATAGACCACTGGGGCTTCATGGAATTTTCGCAGACAGCTTCACTGTCTTTGATGGGTACACAAAGTCAGTGTCTGGCTGGGTAGTTGTCGAAGTTTCTCCCCAGCATTCATTTTCCCCTTGCTCCTTGCTATATTCAGACATCTTTGCAGGGTCCCCTCAGTAGAGTGAAGTTCTTTTTTTTAAAATTCCTCTCCAGGTTGACCTCTATTGCAGATTCTGCTTTATGTAAATCTTACATTCTGCTTTATGTAAGACTTTTCTCCTTCAACTGAAAAGAACAAACTTCTGAAAGCTAGGTACTTCAAAAGGAATTCTTTATTGAAAGGAAGTGATCTTGGTACTAGTCAAAGCAGAATCTAAGATGCTTCCAGGCATACAGTAACAGTTAGAACCCCTCCCCTTATTCTGATGTGGATTTAGTCAGACAAAGAATCAACATGTTAATTTAGTCAGACAAAGAATCAACATGTTAATATCTTAGAAGAGTTTCCCAGGAAGTATCTTTCAGAGCTGGAATTTTTATGGTCCTTTCTCCTCTTGCTATCTCTCCAAGAGGTGACAAGTTTCTAGACATCTGGCTCCAGTCCTCCAGTTGTATATCATGTGCAAGTTATACAGATTCAATATAAGGTTTAAGATATTCAGGTTACATCAAAAAGATTACTTGTACTAACTCCCCCCCCCTTCTTCTTCCATTGAAGAATGGAATCTGACAGTGGATCTTACAGTGTGTGTGGTAAAGCAACAAAAAATAGGATCAAGAATGAAGATTGAAAGTGGATTGACTATGAAAGAGAAAACTCAGTAGGCTAGAAGTATATCAAGTATGACTAGATGGGTGGATTAATTTATGAACTTCTCCAATCAACTAACTGGTTCTGAGTTGCATACAACTGTTCACATTTGTTGAGTTAACACATAATAGTTAAAAATTAAAGGCCAATGCATAAGACATAAACCATATTTGCTGAGCCCCAGAGGCAGGACATACAGTAGCAGTGGGGATGTCAGTTGTATAAGAAATAGATCAATATCTTAGACCCCACCTTAAAAGGAACAGCCTATTGAGATTCTTACATTGAAACAATACATTTCATATTTCAAAAAATATATGCAGTTTTTCAGTTCTGACGTGCAGTCAGAACCCAAAGATATGGCCCTTTGTCGGATCAAATCAGTACAACTGATAATTGTATATGTGGATTGGATTGGGGTAAATTGTATGGATGACTCACAAATTTAATTTGCATTTTTCTTTTTCTTATGTCTTTTACTCTGTTTTCTTATTAATGTTATATTATTTTATATTTTGTATTCTGGTAATGCTTAATAGCTAATGAATAAAATATTATTATATAAAAATGAAACATTAAAAAATCTTAAAATATGGATGATGACAAGAGAGCTGCAAAGGTTTTTTTTTAAAAAAAACTTTTAATTCTTTGCTTCTATTGAACAATTACCTAGATCTATCCAACAATTACCTATATCTGAGATCTAACATTTTTTTAATTTTTTTAATTTTATTTTTTTTAATTACATTTATATGCTGCCCTTCTCCGAAGACTCAGGGCGGCTTACAATTTTTTGGGATACAACCCAGTGTGCTCAGCAATAGCCTTCATTCCATTGTATATGCCTGCTTATTACTAAGCGGCATTTTTACAAAGTCAGCTTATTGCCCCCAACAATCTTGGGTCCTCAATTTACCTACCCCGAGAGGATGGAAGGCTGAGTCAACCTTGAGCCTGGTGGGATTCGAGCCTACAATAATTGTAGGCAGCTGGAACTTAAGTGCAGGCATTTAACAGCCTGAGCCACCAAGGCCCTTGGTGCCTTGGTGGCTCAGCCTTGAAGAAGGCTGGAGATACAGAGAGAATGAATATATATTTGGAAAACGACTGGCTCATCTTATCAAAAGAGCTTTAAACTAAAATTGAGAGGGGAGGGGGGGCAATCTTCATGATCTTTAGAACCTAAGTCCAAGCAAAAACCACTAGATAACCAATCACATAAGGAGGAAGAGGGTAAAGAGAAAGAAGAAATTAAAAATACATAATGAAATTGAGAGTGATGGAAAGGATGAAAATCCCAGTTACAAAATAGGAGATATAAGAAACATACCCAAGACTCATAAAGGACTCAAATGCCTATACACTAACGCTCAAAGTTTAGGGAACAAACAGGGTGAGCTTTAAGTATTAGTACATGAAGGCAGATATGATATAGTTGCCATTACTGAAACTTGGTGGGATGAACTTGACTTGAATGTACTGATGAAAGGATACAAACTATACAGAAAAAATCAGATCTAACAAAAGAGGAGGTTGAATTTCATTACATATAAAAGATCACTACATCTTTACAGAAACACACAAAACCAAGGATGAAAACCTCCTAGAATCCATATGGGTCAATATAAAATGAAAAAAGGATGACATTGCTATAGGCATATACTACAGGCCTCCCATGCAAACAGAAGAAATAGATGAACTCTTTGCTAATCAGTTAACAAATGTATACAGGATTACTTCCAATTACTGCCACATTAGTAATGGGAGACATTAACTACCTTAATATCAACTGGGAGACAAACTCTACAGCAAGAACAGATTCCTAACCAACTTAGCTGATAACTTTGTCACCCAAAAGGTAGAGGAGGGAATTAGAGGAAAAATTATATTGGATCTAATTCTTACTAATAAAGAAGAAGTTATAGAGGGAGTTGAAGTTGCTGGAACCTTGTGTGAGAGTAACCATGACATATTAGAATTCAATATAATGCAAACACAAGCAATAGAATATAATCCAACCAGTGTCCTAAACTTTAAAAGAGCTGATTTTAACGAACTCAGAGAGAGCTTAAGAAAAAAAAAACCCATAGATAAAAATCCTAAAGGGGAAAATCCAGGAAGTGTGGGAAACGTTGAAAAATATGATCATAAAAGCCCAATCCAACAAAATACCACTGAAAAAACAAGAAATTCAAGAAGAAACCAGTATGGTTGCACAAAGATCTCTCTGATAAACTGAAAGCAAAAAGGATAAGTACAAAAAATTATACATAACTAAAGCAGAATATCAGTAGATAGCCTGAATCTGCAAAAATGAAGTCAGGAAAGAAAGGCTTAAAATAAACAAAGACTTGCAACAAAAGTCAAATGAATATAAATCACCGGGACCTGATGGATTATATCCTAGAGTTCTGAATGAGCTGACAGATGTTACCTCAGAACCATTGTTCCATAACATTTTTATCCTGGAGTTTCAGGGAACCACCATAGGATTGGAAAATGGCTGATGTGATTTCCATCTTCAAAAAAGGGAAAAAAACAGACCCAGGAAATGACAGACCAACCTAGCATTAATACCTCAAACGATACTGAAAAAGATAATAAAAAACCATGTGAACATGGTTATATGTTATGTATAGATATATGAACATCTAGAAACAAATAAAGTTATAATAAGTAGGCAACAGAGGTTTGTTAAAATCAGATCATGCCAAACCAATCTTTTTTCATTCTTTGACAGAGTGACTAAATTAGTAGACCAGCGAAATGCTGTTGACATAGTATACTTAGATTCAGCAAGGCATTCACAACCTACTTCTTGGTAAACTAGAAAAATGTGGGATAGGGGGCATCACCACCAGATGGATTTGTAACTGGCTGACAAACAATGAGTAGTCCTTACTGGTACTACATCTACATGAAGGGAAGTAAGCAGTGGAGTACCACGAAGTTCCATCTTAGGTCCAGTACTCTTCAACATCTTCATAAATAACTTAGATGAGGGAATAGAATGACACTAAACTGGCAGGAATAGTTATCCAAAAAGTTTTTGGTAGACTTGAACAATTGACCCTATCCAACAACATGAAATTTAATGTGGAGAAAAGCAAGGCTTTTAAACCTAGGAAGAAAAATACAAAGTTTACAAGTACACATTAGGTGAAACCTGGCTCAAAAACAGTAACTGTAAGAGGAACTTTGGAGTCCTAGCAGGCGATTTCTTAAACATGAGCCAGCAGTGTGTGGCAGAAGCCAAAAAAGCTAATACAATCCTTGGTTGTATGAGCAGAGGCATAAATCAAAATAATGTGATGTAATACTACCGCTTTATAAATCCCTAGTAAGACTATGCCTGGAGTACTGCATCCAAATTTGATCACCATATTACAAAAAGGATGTTGAGACTTTAGAAAAAGTGCAAAGAAGAGCAACTAAGATGATAAGGCCCTGGAGAAAAAAAACATATGAAATACGGTTGCAGGAATTGAGCATGGCCAGTCTAGGGAAAGATGGATTGGGGTGATAGCAATATTCCAGTATTTGAGGGGCTGCCACAAAGAAGAGAGGGTCAACCTATTTTCTAAAGCACTAGAAGGCAAGACAAGAAACAATGGATGGAAACTTCTCAAGGAGAGAAGCAACCTGGAATTAAGGAGAAACTTCCTAATAGTGATGACAATTAACCAGTGGAACAGTTTGCCTTCAGAAGTTGTGGGTGCTTCATCACTGAAGGTTTTTAAGAAAAGACTGGACAGTCACTCATGTGAAATGGTATAGAGTCTCCTGTTTGAGCAGGGGATTAGTCTGGAAGACTTCCAGTTCTATTCTGATTGATTGATTGAATGAGCATCAAATTATAAAACAAATATATGAAGAGAAAGGGTAAGACTGAGAAAATTGTGGTTAGATAGAATTGTTAAGTTTCTCAAAAATAGAGGTATAAAAACAAAAGAGAATGTATGAAGTATGAATATGTTAGAAGCAAGAATGATCTGCAAGAATAAAAGATATAGTAAGGGACAGGGAATGCTTTTATGTAAACTGTATGTAGTGAATTTATTTTAATGTCCTTTGCTTTCTACTAATTCATTTTTGCATGCTTTGTAAAGTTGCTTGCACCAGAAACTAATATCATGAGGGATGTGTATGCCTGCTAAAAGAATCAGGAAAGGTGGGGTGGGTGGATTGTTAAGTACTTTAAGTATTTATGAAACTGTCCTGGCTAAATGGAAAGACAAGGAATAAGTAAAATCAATAAATAACATAGTTTAGTCATACTCTCAGAGGACTTCATAAGCTGCAGAGGATCTTAGCATATCTTCCAGGGCACATTCTTACAGTGCTGGGTCTCTATGCCTTCCTGGGTCTCACCGTTGTCCTTTTGTCTGAGAGTGCTCCCTGAAGTATTATGCCTTTTTGTGTGTAGTTGGCTGTTTCTGATCTCACTGCAGAACTCTAGACTTTCTAGAAACACAGTCTGAAACTATGTATAAGGAATCAGAAAAATAACCATCCTCCCAACCCCCTTCCCCTGCCATCCAGAAAATCTCATGTCTTTTTTCTCATTAAAAAAATATTATTAAAAATTGAAATTCACACACATTATTGGGGAGGGGAATTCTAGAACTAGAAGTATTAAAAAAATCCTGAATTCTTTTTGACAAATTAGGGTACCTTGACTAAATTTGTTATTTCATTTACAAAGCTTCTTGTAATATAAAAATATGGAAGAATAAGCAAATAAAGTAGTTATTAAAAATGACAATTTACAAACAATGTTAATAATGATTAATAGCATAGTATTATAAACATTTTCAACTGAATTTTAAATTTTATATTACTTCCCAACAGAAGTAATTATTCAAATAAGATTGCTTTTTATTTTTAAGGCAAATATTTCAGAAACGTTATAGTTGTCTTCTGTACATAAATGATATAATGGAGATACATATATATATATTCTATTCAGGTTATTTAATACAATGGCTCAGAAATAAGATCCACCAAAATCAATGGAACTTATCTGTGTTTGCATACTTTCAGAACATCTACTCTAATCAGTTATTCATAGAAAACAGATAAATTCTAAATGTATTTCTTCTAACACATAAAATGTTGTGAGATTTTATTCAATAGTGAGTACTATACCCAATTCCTAATGTGAACACATGAGTTAGTAAACTATTTCCCTCATTAAGTTTTTACAATTTGTTTAAATTTTTCAAAGCTTTTTCAGTTCTCTTTCTATGGATTTTGTCTTCTTGTGCCAGGATGAACAAGTCTTGTTCTTCTCCGTAATGATCCTGTTAATCCAAAAATAAGTCAGATAAGGTTATTTTGTTTATTGTTTTTATCAGTTAAATATTCATAAAATATAGCAAAATACATTAATTATGATTATTATTGCTTGAAATAAAAACATGTTTATAACAAAAATAATAATACACATAAACAGCTAGAAAATGTATGAGTTCAAACATAGTATTCTTCCTTCAATATCTATTTGTGAGGAAAGATTATGTGATTCAGAAAAGTTACCATATTTTTCGGTGTATAAATGCACTTCCCCCACCCCAAAGTGGGTAGAAATGTCTTATACAGCAAATGTCAAAGCACTGCCCACCCACCAGCCCCCACCCTTCCGCCTCTGCCTCCCAGCAATTTGCCTCCTTGCAGCAAACAGCCTGGTCAGCTTCAGCACAGCCTAATTAGCAGAAGCAGCTGATTGTCGGTTGGATCAGCCTCCCGAAGATCCGTTCCAGGCAGCAGGGATTGGAACAGGCAGAAAATGGGGCATGCAGAGGTCAAAAACGGGGCATGTGGAGGCCAAAAATGGGATGCGGAGGCTGAAAATGGGGCGCATGTAGGTGGCAATAGGTGATGGCAATCCCTGCAGCCTGAAACAGCTGGTCGTCAGGAGGCCAATCCAACTGACAATCAGCTGCTTGTACTAATCAGGCTGTGCTGAAGCCGATTGGGCTGTTTGCTGTTTGCTGCAAGAAGGCAAATTGCTGGGAGGCAGAGGCAGATTTTTTTCCCTTGTTTTCCTCCCCAAAAGCTAGCTGTGTCATATACTTCGGAGCGTCTTATACTCTGAAAAATACGATAACTCTTTCTTCAGTGCTTTATTGTTTCATTCTTTGATATTATATGCTCAGGCTAGTATAATGTAAGTTCATATTTTGTGTAAACGGATTTAACAAATTTCTCTCTAAATATTTAATATTATTATATTTTATAAGGTAGTTCACATAAAGAATCTTGCCACCATTTTTAAATTAGAACACATTTAAACATTTTAGTTAAACATAGTTAGAACATGTTAATATTAGAAACCTCTTCGTACCTTGTGCCTTTCTAGATGACTGTACTTTTCTTACTGGGATGTCTGAAAATGTTGAAACCAATATTCTTTGTTGTAAACATTTGATAATAATAACATAGGTTCAAAAGATCAATTTTCTGACTGTACAGTATAGGGGGAAAAGTTCAAGCAACATGGCAGTAATTATTAGTTCTCTAAATTCTGTCAACAGTGCTAAAAATTTTAATGTAAAACTACTAAGTCAACATTTCAACAAGACAAAAATTTAAGTTTTTTATTTCATTCAGGTTTAAAAGATTTCATCCATACTATGTAAAAAATAAAATGGGAAATAATGTTTTGTATGTATAAATAAATGTATTGTATATACACATCAGTTTAGCTATAGGAGAGAGAGGGGGAGAGAGGGAGAGGGAGAGGGGGAGAGAATGAAACCATTTCTAAAGCCTCTCATTTAGCATAGATAAAGATATAGGGAAGATATAAAGATAAAGATATAGGGAAGTTTCAGGCATTTTTTATCATTCTAATGAGCAATTTTACCAGAAATACTGTTTTTTCTAGTTTTCACCATAACTACCTCCATGTAGATAATTAATTCCCCAAGGAAAATAATTCCATTTATTGTATGACTGACCTTCCAGATGAATTTTCTTGATTTCTGTTTCAATAATCTGTGGCTGTCCTTCAATTCTTTTAGTAACTTTAGTATACTCAGATCCAGCTATGATAAGCATTAAAAAAACAATGGTTAATATAAGGAGAATATTTTTGGCAAAACAGTAATCCAGGCATTAAATTCTGAAATCTTATTATGTAGATTGAGGCAGCAATAGTCAGGAAGGAATGACAAATTCCTAAACATTTTCTTAGAAATGACCATTGAGACTTTTATTCTAGGACTGGTAGCTAAGTATAGAAAGCCAGTTTGCTGAAGTAATTAAGGCACAAGCTAGAAACCAATAGGGACAATGCCACCTGGGTGACTTTGGGTCAGTCAACCCTAGGAAAGAGGCAATGGCAAAATACTTCTGAAAAACCATGCCAAGAAAACTTCAGGGACTAATCCAGGCAGTTGCCAAGATTCAATGCGTCACACCTACCCACTTCAGTATGGCCATTTATTTGATGCATTCATAAAATATGCAAGGAGTACACAGCTTTTTCTCACAGCTTGCAAGGTTTTTTATTATTATTAATTCGACTTATATGCCGCCCCCTCTCTGAAAGGACTCGGGGCGGCTCACAGCTAAAATACAACAATAACAATAAATTACCTAAAAACATATTAAACGAATTATAAGCCGAATTGGAATTAAAACCCCAAAGTTAAAATAAACAAACCCCAAAGAGTCAGCCCGGATTGTAGAAACAGCCAGGTTTTTAACTCGTGGTGGAAGGTGCGGAGATCGGGAGCCAACCGGAGCTCCGGCGGAAGAAGATTCCATAAAGTGGGGGCCGCCACAGAGTAGGCCCTCCCCCTTGGTCACCGCCAAGTGACATTGAGTCATGGACGGCACCCCGAGGAGACCCCGTCTGTGTGCCCGTACAGGGTGGTTGGTATTTGATGCTGGGAGGAGTCGTTCTCGTAAGTATCCTCGACCCATGCCATGTAGGACTTTGAATGTTAACACCAAAACCTTGAATCTCACCCGGAGGGCAACCGGAAGCCAATGCAGGCCATGCAGGAGGGGTGTAATATGGGAGTATCGGGAAGCTCCCATCACTACCCGCGCGGCCGCATTCTGCACCAGCTGAAGCCTCCGAGTGGTATGCAAGGGCAGTCCTAAGTAGAGAGCGTTACAGTAGTCGAGTCAGGAGACAACGAGTGCCTGAGTGATCATGCACAGGGCGTCTCGGTCCAGATATGGGCGCAACTGGTGAACCAGCTGGACCTGGGCAAAGGCCCCCCTGGCCACGGCTCCCACCTGCTCCTCCAACTTGAGCCGTGAGTCCAGGAGGGCCCCCAGATTCTGTGCCCTGTCCACGGGGGGTAACACCTCCTCCCCCATGACCAAAGATGGAACCTCCGAACTGGACCGAGATGTCGGTATGCACAACCACTCTGTCTTGGCTGGGTTGAGTTGAAGCATGTTCCTGTCCATCCAGATCCGCACCGCTTCCAAACAATGGGACATCACGGAGAGAGCATCACTGATGTGGCCTGGGGTGGAGATGTATAACTGCATATCATCAGCATACTGATGATAGCTCACCCAGAAGCCACGGATGTTCTCACCCAGCGGCTTCATATAAATGTTGAACAAGAGAGGCAAGAGGACTGACCCCTGGGGTACCCCACAAGTGAGAGACCTCGGAGTCGACCTCTGCCCCCCTGCCATCACTGTTTGCGAATGTCCCGAGGGGTAGGAGGAGAACCACTGTAAGACAGTGCCTCCCACTCCCAACACCCCAAGACGCCGCAATAAGATACCATGGTCGATGGTATCAAAAGCCGCTGAGAGATCTAACAGGACCAGGACAGAGGAAAAATCCCTGTCCTGAGCCCTAGTGAGATCATCAATCAGTGCGACCAATGCTGTCTCCATGCTGTACCCAGGTCGGAAGCCCAATTGGTACGGATCCAGGTAGTCCGCTTCCTCCAGGAATGTGGCAATTGCTGCGCCACCACACTCTCAACAACCTTCGCTAGAAAGCGAAGGTTGGAGACTGGACAAAAGTTGTTCAACACGGCTGGGTCCAGGGCAGGCTTCTTCAGAAGGGGCCTCACCACCGCCTCTTTCAAGGTGGTAGGGAACAGCCCCTCCCTCAACGAAGCGTTGACCATTGCCCGGAGCCAGCCGCACGTGACCTCCCTGGAGGCATAAACCAACCAGGAAGGGCACGGGTCCAATAAACATGTGGTGGAACTCAGCCGCCGCATGATCCTGTCCACTTCATCCTCAGAAACAGGATCAAACTCAGTCCAGATTACATTAGCCAGACCGCTCGCCTCCCCTTCCCCAGACCACTGCAAGTCCGAGCGCAACCCTTCCCGGATCCGAGCGTTTTATGTTGCTATACACCAAGAATATTTTGTTTGTGGTATTTTGGCGTAAACAGTTCTGGATATTATCTCAAATGTCTATGGGCCAAGTGAAATTTTAAATTGCTGTATACTCTCTCTAATTAGAGATAAAGGCTTGAGCTGCACAAAAGAGGAAATGTTCTAGAGATGGCAGTAAAGATTCTACATATAGCTTACTGTAGATAGAAAAGTCTGAAATCTTTGACACCTAAAGCACGAATACAGCTATTAAGAACAAAGACTGAGGTATCTTAGATTTTTGTATTTGTATTTGATAGCATGAGTCCAAATAAGCTTTAGCAATCATTTAAGCTATAACAAGCATTTCAGTACATGAAAACAGAATTATTAACAGGAGCATTTTAGCAATGGGGGTAAGCAGTTCAGCTGTTTTAAAATCTGTCTGCTATTAGATTCATAGCTTGCAATCTGAGGTAATATATGCCTTATCTAAATTCAACAAGAATTCATTCACCCATTTAAATGCAGACTTGTCATTAATTTGTGGAATACATGCATTTTGGTTCTTAAGACTCTTTAAAAAAACAGTAACATACATACATAATGATTCATTCTTGTACTGTCCTGCTAGAAATATACGTTGACATTCTTTTGCCCTAGTGAGCCTGCTCAGGTGAAGATGAGGAGGTGGAAGCAAAGGAATACTGCCATTTTAACTCATAAATTTACCAATGGTTTCATTGCTTAGCAAGGCTGGCCAATTTATGCTAAATGTTCATTACAAGGGGGAAAAGATTATTTTTGTTAATGGACTATTTTTTAAAGCAATTGCAAGAAAAATAGATTAGTGATTTGGAATGTATATCTGAATGTGTTTTGTTTTTATACTTGAGGTGACAGAATCTGTTTTGCAACTAAGGTAATGCATTGTTTTTAAATCTTATCTACTGATCGATACACATAGATAATCCTGTACATCTTTTATTGAAGTAAAAAAGTTATATGCTGTACATATACACATATATGCTAAGTATAAAATGTAATTTAATGCTGCAACCTGTCAAGAATCTTGAGAAATGGAAAGTATATAAATAATTTTAATGTATAAAAATGTTATACATTACAGTATTTTAACTTTAGCATGAGGTTAGAAAATCAAGGGCTTCAGAAAATATTGCCCAAACTACTGAATTTCTTTTTTTTTTAAATTGTTAAAACTTTAAAAAAATCTTGGGGCAGTGGAGAACTACCAGAAGTAGAGCTGATGTGGTTCCCATCTTTAAAAAGGGGAAGAAAAAAACCAGACCCAGGAAACTACAGACCAATCAGTCTAATATCAATACCTGGGAAGATACTGGAAAAATAATAAAACACAGATTTGTGAACATCTAGAAACAAATAAAGTACTATAACTAGTAGCCATCATGGGTTTGTTAAAAACAGATAATGCCAAACCAATCTTATTTCATTCTTTGACAAAGTGACTAAATCAGTAGACTAATGAAATGCTGTGGACATAGTATATTTAGACTTCAGCAAGTTATTTGACAAAGTAGACCACAACCTACTTTTCTGTAAGCTAGAAAAATGTGGGGTAGACAGCATCAATACTAGATGGATTTGTAACAGGCTGACAAACAGTACTCAATGACTAGTCTTTAATGGTACTACCGTGTTTCCCCGAAAATAAGACACTGTCTTATATTTTTTTTGGCTCCCAAAAACACACTAGGTCTTATTTTCGGGGTAGGTCTTATATATTTATGGTGCCAAATAGTGGGTGTGAGTGTGTAGGGGGGGTGTTTCGCGGGTGCACGGTTGCTCCCTGAAAAGTCTTCCTGGAACTGGAGATTTACACTAGGTCTTATTTTCGGGGTAGGTCTTATATTAGGGCAGGTTTAGAAAATAGTGCTAGGTCTTACTTTTGGGGTAGGTCTTATTTTCAGGGAAACACGGTACATCTGCATTTGCCCAGTTCCCTTCAATATCTTCATAAATATCTTCATAAAGGGTATAGAAGGGGAACTCATCAAATTTGTAGATGACACTAAGCTGGCAAGAATAGCCAACATCCCAGAAGACAAGCTCAGAGTCCAAAAAAGATCTTGATAAACTTGAACAAAGGGCTCTATCCAACAAAATGAAATTTAATGTGGAGAAAAGCAAGGTTTTACACCTTGGCAGGAAAAACCAAAGGTACAAGTACAGATTAGGTAGAAACCGGGTTCAAAAACAGTAACTGTGAGAGGGACCTCACAGGGACCTGTGAGATGAATCACTTAAACATGAGTCAGCAGTTTGCGGCAGCAGCCAAAAAAATACAATGCTTGGTTGTATAAACAGAGGCATAAAATCAAAATCATGTGAAGTATTAGTATGCTTTATAAATCCTTAATAAGGCCACACCTGGAATACTGCATCCAGTTTTGGTCACCACATTACAAAAAAGATGTTGAGACTGTGGGAAAAGTGCAAAGAAGAACAACTAAGATGATAAAAGGCCTGGAGACTAAAACATATGAAGAATGGTTGCAGGATTTGGGTTTGGTTAGTCTAGAGAAAAGAAGAACTAGGTGGGACATGATAGCAGTATTCCAGTACTTGAAAGGCTGCCACAAAGAGGAGATCAATTTATTTCCCAAAGCACTGGAAGGCAGGACAAGAAACAATGGATGGAAACTTCTCAAGGAGAGAAGCAACCTGGAACTAAGGAGCAATTTCCTAACAGTGAGGACAATTAACCAGAGGAACAGTTTGCTTTCAGAAGTTGTGGGTCTCTTCATCACTGGTGATTTAAGAAGAGTCTACACAGTCACTTATCTGAAATGGTATATGGTCTCCTGCTTGAGCTGGGAGCTGGATTAGAAGACCTCCAAGATTCCTTCCAGCTCTATTCTGATTGGTGATATTTAAAGGCAAGACAAGAGCCAATGGATGGAAAATAATCAAGGAGAGAAGCAAGCTAGAACTAAGAAGAAATTTCCTGACAGTAACAACAATAAAGCAGAAACTAGTCAAGGAGAGAAGCAACTAAGGAGCAACTTCCTAACAGTGAGGACAATTAACCAGGGGACTGGACTAGAAAACCTTCAAGGTCATATAATCCAAGCTAAACAAATAGTAAAATGTGTTAATTAATATATGTTATTTACAATTAATTTTTTTGACTAAAATTTCATATCCAATTTGATATCCAAAACAAAATGAAGAAAGCGCTTCATGCACTTTTTTTTGTATTTTTATTATGTGTATTTAAACGTTTGTATGTTTTTAACATCTTGCAAATAAAGTTGTTTTTAAAAGAAAAAAAGAAAAGAAAACCTTCAAGGTCTATTCCAACTCTGTTATTCTGTTCTGTTCTATTCTTTATTCTAGCTATTTGGATAATTCTAATCTGCCAACTAAGCAAAGGCATTCTAAAGTAATAAAGATAAATAAAGTAATCATTAGAGATTTAAAAGTTATAGATCATTTTGTTTTTTCTTGCAATGAATACTTAAGCTAAAGGGCCAGGATCTCATTTTTGGCTATGTAATAGAATAAATCCTTATATGTCATGACAAGCTAACAATAAAATGGAAGTAAAATCTGCCTTGCATATCTAGCTGAGGTTGGGAATCGAGCAGCATGTACTGTTACAGCATCCTTTGAGAGGCAGTAATATCAAACCTTTGCTGTGAATTTGAAGACCATTACTCAAAACACGAGGTTCTCATAATTCTGAAGTAGCTTCTTCAAGAGTAGTTCACAAATTTTTAGAATATATGCATTAATCATTCTTCAACTCTATCAGTCATTCCTCATTTACATGCAGTTTTATGTCAGCTAAAGTTTTCATGATACTGCTATAACAGGGGTGTCAAACCCAAGGCCTAGGGGCAGAATCCGGTCCACGGAATGCTTAGATCTGGTCTGCAGGGCTGCCATAGAAATAGTGAAGGAATGGCCTGTGGTGCCTCTGCCAGAAACAATATGTGAGGCCCTCCTAGGCTGCCTTTTTGGCTGTGATGGCCTCCTGCAGCTCTCTGCCAGCAAAAACGGAGCTCGGGGAGGCCGCATGAGCCCCCCCCCGAGTTCCGTTTTCACTGGCAGAGGGCTGCAGGAGGGAGTCATGGTTGACTCAGCCTTCCATCCTCTCGGGGTAGGTAAATTGAGGACCCAAGATTGTTGGGGGCAATTAGCTGACCTTGTAAAAATGCCGCTTAGTAATAAACAGGCATATACAATGGAATGAAGGCTATTGCTGAGCGCTTTGGGTTGTGCTCCAAAAATTGTAAGCCGCCCTGAGTCTTCGGAGAAGGGCGGCATATAAATGTAATTAAAAAAAAAAACAGAGTCTGGGAGCCCGTTTTTTTCTGGCAGAGTGCTCACGCCACCACAGGCGCCTCCGACATGAGTGGCCTCAAGCTGGTCACACCCCTCATGGCCACATCCACCCCAGCCCCTGAGGGTCAAGCACATCCCTGATGTGGCCCTCAATGAAATGAAGTTTGATACCCCTGTGCTATTATATAGATCTGGCAATAAATCTTGCTGCTGCCCCAGCTGTACTGAGTATTGCTTGAAGGCTTTTAGTTTGTTGAATTGTGGTGCCAAGCCATAGCAACAGGATGTTTATTGCAATGATAAATTAAAGGTTTGGAACCTTGAAACTCTTCAAGTTAATTAACTAATAACTTTTAAAAAGCTGACATCAACATGCTTAATATTAAGAGGTACTTTCCATATGCAAAGAATTGTAATTATTAAGTTTCTAATTGTAAGATTAAAGCATAGAATCTGTATGATCGAAAAGAATATTAAGCATGCCTTTGTTAACTTATGAGCAATGAATATTCACAATAATTAATAAGGCAAAAGATCTGGAATTTTCTCAATGTTTTTATAAACATTTCTTGGGAGTTCCAAATGTATTGGGTTATATGGGGAGGGGGGGATGAATCTTCAGTGCTCACTTGAAACTATTTAAAGACTGAACATAAACTATACATTTATTTTTCCTCAGTATGGATTTGTGGAAGTAAGCAGAATACCCAAATATCTTGTTTTCATATACAATCCTTGAAGTTTGATCCATAGATTTTTCTTCACTTGAATCAGTCTTTAAAAAGTTAAGACAATAGCTTGTCAACTCTTAAAGTTCATTAGGATGAAATTAGTTTTCTTGCACTCACTAACCTCCCTGGAGGAGTTGTTTGATTTCTTCATCATCCAGTAAATGACCATCACCTTCAATGAGTTTAGTCACCTTGGTAACCTCTGACAGGACATATATTTATGGCATTAAAGTGTTTTATAGGACAATATGAAAAAATATAACTACAGTAAATGTAAAAAACATATTTTATAATTATTTCACTCATTATAAATAATCAGTATTTGGCTATTTTTTCAGTAAAATTCAGTTGAAACAATTTGAATATCGATACTGAATGCTGAAAATCTTTATGTTATAAAGATTTCCATTGACAACATTCAGTACAGTAAATGATGTTGAGATTGCTTTTTTTATTTTTAATCATTATTTATACATTGTACATACTATATGAGTCAGGCAGGCTTTGAATTGAGTTTAGAATTAAGGTGCTCTTCTATTTTTATTGTTGAATTTGCAGAAATGTAGCCATTTCAGATAATGAACATGCTTCAATGCAATCCATAAATCTTCTCAAATTAATCTTAGACTAATCTACTAACCTTCCTCTAGCAATTTCTTAAGAGTCTCTTCATTATCTGTTCCTCCACCAGCAGTGATTCGAGTATATTTCAGTTCAGGGCCTGAAAAAGATTCAAGAAAATTTAATTGGAATTTCTATAATTTCTTTTCTATACTCTTAATGTTATAGTGTGATCATCAGGATATTAATGTTATATGATTATAAAATTATATGTGATATGTTTGGTAGCTAGCATATCATATGCAGAATGAGATTTCAAAAGAGGAACACTTGTGACAACTAAGTAAATGAACTGTTGAAAGATGTCCTCATAGAATTCATTATCGCATTATTTATAAAAGATTAAAGTTTTATTGACTTCACTGAGATTTAAATGTACTGTAAACATGCATACAGTAAAATAAAAATCAGTAAGTGGAACATACAACTAAAGGAAACTTTGAGCACAAATTACATCTTTTTGTATAGAGAGCAAAGGATATATTTAGGATATTTTAGTTGGATAACTGAAGCTTAGTTTTATTTCTTGTGCCTTTTCTTAAGAAGCTATCTTAAGAAGTCATCAGAGAGATTATTTTTGTTGCCAAAACTAAACACAAATGTCCCAGAATCAGAACTTATAAGAAAATTTAAAATAGTACATATTATTCCCCATAGATCAGTATGAAATTTGAATTTTTAAGACTGAAACTACTTTAAATGAATTTTACCTTGAATAATTCTTTCTTCAGTCACCTCTCTTTCAGTCACTTCCACAGGATGCCCATCAATTATTTTTGTGTATTTTTTAATTACAGGCTCTATAAGAAAATTTTTTAAATGGTTAATGGCAAAATCATTACAATACACTGGGCTGCTTTTGGATTTTTTAGACAGTGGGGAAAGTGTTAGAAATAGTTCATTCAAATGTTTTCATTAGATTATAGAAATGCCTTGAAAAAAAATAAGAGCAAGCCAAGTTTTGCCAAGACTACATACTTTCAAACTAAAAAATGCTGTTTTCCTAAAATCTGAATAAAAATAGTTATTTTAAAACATATATTAATTTTTTTTGCTTTGTTGGCTTACAGTTTTATTGAGAGCTTTGAATAACAAAAATATCATGTTTTTTAAATTATTCTGCAGTTGAAAACATTAATTGAATCACTAAGAAATTAATAGAATTGGCAAATTGTTATTGCTACATTGCATCTTAGGTCTACAGTTCAATAACTTTTTAGCATACAGAGTGAAAAATTATTGCTTTTATTTGCATTAATAAGAAAGAAATGAACGTTAAAATTTAATTTCCTGATGCAATATATATGATTAAAACATGCTAAAAGCAAATCTATAGCTGCAAGACTGTCTTCCCACTTGTATCTAAACTTTGGAACTGGTATTTGAAACTCTTTTCCAAATCCTTCTAGTTAGTATTGCCCAGACCATGAAATATATTCACCTCCATGAATCACTTTAGTTATTGTCTCTCCTTCCCTGACCAGCTTAAATTCTGGCTCCCCTTCGATCACTTTGGTGAACTTTGTAATAGATGGCACTGCAAAGCATTGTTAAAACATCACAAAATGTGTTATGAAAATGACACATGAAAATTTTATGTAAGTTTCAAAATATCTCAGAGAAAAATACTCTCGAAAATGTAATATCTAGAAATCAACTGCAGAGCCAGTTCTAAAACTTCTAAATTTAGCAGAGCATATTCAGAACAATATAGTCATACCATAATCAGAGTGTAGCATTAAACTAATTTAAATCCTTTTGACTGAGGTTTCAAGTTGGGTGGCCAGATTTAAAATAAGAAAAATTGTTGAAATACTGTACCCATTAACTTACATTGATATTTATTTATTTTGATATGATGCATATTATGTAAGCAAAAATATCATAGATGTTTGCATGCATGGGCAGATTCAGAAATTTGCAGCTCTTTGATATAACTATAGGAAATCATAATTCCCATTTGCCATTGTGATTTTTAACATTATTTATTTGTTATTTTTTTATAAGCCATCTGAAATGGCCAAGCAACTTTTTAAATAATAAACATGCAGAAAATAACAACAACAAAACAATATATATTATTATTTTAGGGAAGGAAGTTGCCTCCATTTTGGTTTTTGTTGCTTTTTGGGTAAACATGGCTCAGATGATGGAGTGATATTACCACTAAGCCACACCATCTCTTCTATCTCCAATCTCAAATTAAGTATAGGAATTCTGCTGAAAATATAGATTGATCCTTCCTCTCTGACTATGTGCTTTCCTGCAGTTCCAAGTAAATTTATAGATTTTGTAAAGTTTTCATTAAAACATAATTGATTATAGGAACAAATTGTTACTGAATGTTATTCCAGTATTACATGCTACTTCCAAGAGAGATACTTGGAGAGCTTGCTCTTTGTTCCCTTTCACACAGCTTACCTTCAATCTCCTTTCGAATTGTGGGACCACCAACTACCCTTGTAATCGTTTTAATATCTGTGAGAAGAAATGATTTGTTCACTTATGATTTTTGCCTCTTACACAATTAGAGTAATCTAATCTAATTAATTCTGCTAGGATTTTATCTTCCTTTATTCATGGTAGTTGTAAAATCTATTGAATCTTTCTATACAAATATGTTTAAAATACATGGCATATTGAAAACATACAGAATATGAGAAGAAAAAAATATGGTATCAGAGTTTTGTTTGAAATGTCCATTATGGCCTTTCTCACCTTAAAGTCTAGGAAAAAATAAAATCTTTCTTTCCCACATGTGAACAGAATATGGCCAGCACATTTCCACAGTTGACTTGAGGTTTGCATAGATATTCACCCTCTCTGGTAGATGTTCTCTGTAAGTTAGCTTTGACAGCTTTTATCAGTCTCCAGCCATCCCTTTTTAGGAAAAGTGGATGAGAAGATGACAATGGCTCAATTCAGAGTCCTAGAAGAAATTGATTATCTGGATTTCTGCCAGTCAAAATTTAGACCCAGCCATATACCTTCATCAGGACATTAATGAGGAAGTATGCATCTTTTTGACCTGTCAGGTGACTGGCAACCATGGCACCTTGTAAATTGCCTAGAAGAACTGGAAGTTGGAGCTCTGTCCTTCTGTTCCTTTGAATAAAGAATTCCAGTCTGCAATATTTTTATTTATTTATTATTTATTAAGAAAATTTATATGGCCACCTAATTCACTCATGGTGATTCAATTACAGGGAGCAGGGGAGTAATATAAGGCATGGTTGTTCTAATACCACAACCCCTAATGCTCTTCCCCAAGTTATTTAGCATCTATATGAAGACAATGGAATAATTCTGGCAGATTAGGGTGAAATGTTATCAATATATGGATAATATTCATATATCAATATAGTGATAATATTGATAATATTAGATAGATTGCACTTCCCATGAAGGAATTGGTTCATGATTAAGGGATCCTCCTGGATTCACATCAATTGCTTAAAGCTGCATGTTTAGGTATGGCTGGGTCCTGGGTCATCTTCAGCTGGCGTGCCTATTACAATGAATATATATTTAGATATTTGGGGGAAAGAATTATATACAATCCAAGCAGTTGTTGACAACAATAAATCTATTTTAATGTCTGAACCTTGTGAAATCAAATCAAATTTTTACCAGCTGAAAGTATACACTGAATTAAGCCATATTGTTGCACAGGTATATCAAGTTCTAGTAATTATGTTAAGAGGTGATCCAAAATACTTATTTTTAGTGCTCACATGATCCACATTAAATATGTGAATGAAAGGACAGTTAATTCATCAACAAATCTCAATTCAATTAAATTCAATTCATTGAATTGAATTGAATAGAACTGAATAATTTATTTGGCCAAATGTGATTAGACACATAATGATTAGACACATAAGAAGCTCTCGGTATATATGCAAAGCAACTCTTGACCGAGTTGCCCCTTTGCGGCCCCTGACACACCGCAGATCCCGGTTAGCCCCTTGGTTTTCCGGGGAGCTCCAGGAGATGAAGCGACAAAGGAGGGGCCTAGAGTGCAGTTGGAGGGCCAGCCGTTCCGAATCTGACCGGTCTCAGTTGAGGTCCTTTACTAGGACCTACCTGACGGCGATGAGAGTGGCAAGGTCTTCTTACTTCGCTGCTCTCATCGCGTCCGCAGAGAATCGCCTGGCTGCCCTGTTTGGCGTTGCCCACTCCCTCTTGAGTTCAGGGGGGAGGTGTGACCCCCTGCAGGGCCGAGCCAAGGAATTCAGCCATCACCTGCAGGACAAGATCACTCAGATTCGGGCTGGCTTGGACTCCGACTGGCTAGAGTCTGACAAGGGAGTAATGTCGGGTCTGGCTATTATGATCTGGGGTGAGTTTGACCCTGTGACCCCGGATGATGTGGACAGGGCCGTGCGGAGGCTGAGCTCCACCACATGTTTATTGGACCCGTGTCCCTCCTAGCTGGTGTATGCCACCCGGGAGGTTACACGAGGCTGGCTCCAGGCAGTTGTCACCGCTACTTTGAGTGAGGGGCTCTTCCCGGCCACCTTGAAAGAGGTGGTGGTGAGGCCCCTCCTCAAGAAGCCTACCCTGGATCCAGCCATTTTGAACAACTTCCATCCAGTCTCCAACCTTTGCTTTATGGCGAAGGTTATTGAAAGCATGGTGGCTTCCCAGCTTCTGAGGTTCCTGGAGGAAGCAGATTACCTAGATCTGTGCCAATCGGGTTTCAGGCCTGGATACAGCACGGAGACGGCATTGGTCGCACTGATGGATGATCTCTGGAGGGCTTGGGACAGGGGTTATTCCTCTGTCCTGGTCCTATTAGATCTCTCAGCAGCTTTCGATACCATCAACCATGGTATCCTGTTGCAGCGCCTCGGGGGGTTGGGGTTGGGAGGCACCGTTCTTTGGTGGTTCTCTTCCTACCTCTCGGGACGCTCGCAATCAGTGTTGGCAGGAGGGCAGAGGTCGGCCCCTCAGCCCCTCGCTTGCGGGGTGCCTCAGGGGTTGGTCCTCTCTCCCCTCCTGTTCAACATTTATATGAAGCCGCTGGGTGAGATCATCCGTGGTTTTGGGGTGAGGTATCACCAGTATGCTGATGATACTCAACTTTACATCTCCACCCCAAACCAACTCAGTGATGCCCTCCCCGTAATGTCCCGTTGCCTGGAAGTGGTACGGATCTGGATGGGGAGGAACAGGCTCCAGCTCAACCCTGCCAAGACCGAGTGGCTGTGCGTACCGGCATCTCGGTTGATCCAGAGTGTTCCATCGTTGGTTTTGGGGGGAGAGGTGTTGCCCCCCATAGATAGGGCTCACAACTTGGGTGTCCTCCTGGACTCATGACTCAGTTTGGAGGAGCAGGTGGGAGCCGTGGCCAGGGGGGCATTCGCCCAGGTTCGCCTGGTGCACCAGTTGCATCCCTACCTGGACCGAGATGCGCTACGCACGGTCACTCATGCGTTCATTACGTCCCGGATCGACTACTGCAATGCACTCTACATGGGGCTTTCCTTGAGGACCACGTGGAGGCTTCAGTTGGTGCAGAATGCGGCCACGCGGATATTCCCGATATTCCCATATTACACCCCTCCTGTGCAAGCTGCATTGGTTGCCGGTTGCCCTCCGTGTGAAATTCAAGGTGTTGGTGCTTACTTACAAAGCTCTCCATGGCTTGGGGCCGGGGTACTTACAGGAACGTCTTCTGCCAGCATCGAATACCAATTGCCCGGTGCGCGCCCACAGACAGGGCCTCCTTGGGGTGCCGTTGACTAGACAATGTCGGCTGGCGGTCCCTAGGGGGAGGGCCTTCTCTGTGGGGGCGCCCACTTTGTGGAACCAGCTTCCCCTGGAGCTACGACTGGCCCCTGACCTTCACTCCTTTTGTCGCGGCCTAAAGACCTGGTTATTCCAACAGGCCGGTCTGGACTAAGGGGGGGGGTGTTTTAATATTTTTAAATGTTTTTAAATGGCTTTTAATGATTATTTGGTCGAATTTGATTTAATTCTATTTTAACTTTTGTATTTGTATGGTTTTTTTTAATGTGAGCCGCCCTGAGTCCTTCGGGAGAGAGGGCAGCATATAAGACCAAATAATAAATAATAAATAAATAAATAAAGCAACAGAATAATGATAATCTGAGTAATAATACTAATGGGGGACGTAAAGAAGATAATAAGAATAAATAATATTACAGCCATACTACATGGGTAAATACACATAGACATTACTGTATTCCTTATGTCTATTGTACTCAGTCAATATCAGATTATTTGTGTGTGTGGTATGTGTTAGTGCTGTAACAAATTTGAACGTTCTCTAATTTATATGATCTGATACTGTTCTAACCTTTTGTTATAGTTACCACATATGTAATACAAACTCGGAGAAAAACACAGTAATTAAAGATGTAAATGGGATATTGAATTACATTGCAAAAATTATATCCTTGGCTTTAACAAAATGGGTTTGGTCAAGAAAATTATTTTACATAGGGTGTAAAGAAAACGACTTTGCAGTTGCCAAAAAATGGACTCAAAGAGATATGCTCTTTTTAAATAATAATAATAATAATAATAATAATAATAATAATAATAATTATTATTATTATTATTATTATATTCACATTTATATGCTGCCCTTCTCCAGAGACTCAGAGTGGCTTACAATCTTTGGAGCACAACCCAATGTGCTCAGCAATAGCCTTCATTCTATTGTATATGCCTGCTTATTACTAGGGCTTTTGGCCCCCCAAGAGGCATTTTTACAAAGTCAGCTTATTGCCCCCAACAATCTTGGGTCCTCAATTATTTCTATTACACATATACAAAGATGGAGAAGTATGTTTCTGAATAGACTAATTTTAATGATATGTTAATGCTTTAAGGTCTTGTGCCTTTTTAAAGTTTAGTTCACTCTTAATTTGAAATATTTTATTGTATTACCATTGCTTATTTTAATTTTTATTAATTTCAGCATAATTTATAATTTTAAAAAAGTTATATTCTTGCTTAAACCAGGACCCTTTCACAATAGGCTTTGACCATCATTCAGCTGAATGCACATTCAGCATGGGACTTTCTTTTTTTTTTTTTTTAAATTACATTTATATGCCGCCCTTCTCCGAAGACTCAGGGTGGCTTACAATTTTTTGGAACACAACCCAATGCGCTCAGCAATAGCCTTCATTCCATTGTATATGCCTGCTTATTACTAAGCGGCATTTTTACAAGGTCAGCTAATTGCCCCCAACAATCTTGGGTCCTCAATTTACCTACCCCGAGAGGATGGAAGGCTGAGTCAACCTTGAGCCTGGTGGGATTCGAGCCTACAGTAATTGTAGACAGCTGGATCTTAAGAGCAGGCATTTAACAGCCTGAGCCACCAAAGCTCATTTGAAGATAATCCAGAAGATGTAGCATTTGACAGTTAGCTTACCGATGGGACAATTCCATTATAGCCATGTAATACCATTACAAACTCCTTCATGGATTACTGCCTTGTCATTGCATCTCAATGAAGTTATGAGCTATGCTATGCAGGGCCACCCAAGATGGACAGGTCATAGCAGACAGCTCTGACAAAATGTGATCCACTGGAGAAGGAAATGGCAACTCACTCTAGTCTCTTTGTCATGAAAACCCCATAGACAGTACCAAAAGGCAAAAAGATATGACGCTGGAAGATGAACCCCTCAGATCAGAAGGTGTCCAATATGCTACTAGAGAAGAACAGAGGGCTAGTGCCCGAAAGGATGAAGCGAATGGGCCAAAGCCAAAAGGATGCTCAGCTGTGGATGTATCTGGTGGTGAAAGGAAAATCCAATGCTGTAAAGATCTATACTCCATAGGACCTGGAATGTAAGATCCATGATTCAAGGCAAGCTGGACATGGTCAAACAAGAAATGACAAGAGTGAACATGAACATCTTAGGAATCAGTGAACTAAAATGGACAGGAATAGGAGAATTTAATTCAGATGACCATCAGGTATACTACTGCAGGCAAGAATCCCTCAGAAGAAATGGAGTAGCCTTCATAGTCAATAAAAAAGTAGGAAAAGCAATACTGGGATACAATCCCCAAAATGACAGAATGATCTCAGTTCGAATCCAAGGCAAACCATTCAACATCACAGTAGTCCAAGTCTATGCTCCAACCACTGGTGCTGAAGAGGATGAAATTGATTGGTTCTATTAAGCCTTACAGCACCTTATGGAATTAACACTTTTCATCATTGGGGATTGGAATGCTAAAGTAGGAAGCCAAAAGATAACTGGAATAACAGGCAAGTTTGGCCTTGGAATACAAAATGAAGCAGGGCATAGACTGATAGAATTTTGTCAAGAGAATACGATGGTCTAGTACTAGACCATCTTATTTGTCTCTTGAGAAACTTATATGCGGGTCAACAAGCAACAGTGAGAACTGGACACGGAACCACTGATTGGTTCAAAATTTGAAAAGGAGTTCGGCAAGGCTGTATACTGTCACCCTGCCTATTTAATTTATATGCAGAGCACATCATGAGAAAAGCAGAGCTAGATGAATCAAAAGTTGGAATTAAGTTTGCCAGGAGAAATATCAGCAACCTCAGATATGCAGATGATACCACTCTAATGACAGAAAGTGAAGAGAAACTAAAGAGACTCTTGATGCGGGTGAGGAGAGTGCAAAAGTTGGCTTGAAACTCAACATTAAGAAAACTAAGATCATGGCATCTGGCCCTCTCAATTCCTGGCAAATAAATGGGGAAGAAATGGAGGTAATGACAGATTTTATTTTCCCTGGCTGCAAGATCACCGCAGATGGGGACTACAGCCAAGAAATTAAAAGATGCTTGCTCCGGAGGAGGAAAGCTATGGCAAATCTACACAGTGTATTAAAAAGCAGAGATATCACCCTGCCAACAAAAGTGTCTATAGTCAAGGCTATGGTTCTCCCAGTTGCAATGTATGGCTGTGAAAGTTGGACCATAAGAAAGTCTGAGCACCAAAGAATTGAGGCCTTTGAACTATGGTGCTGGAGAAGACTCCTGCGAGTCCCTTGGACTGCAAGGTGATCAAACTGGTCAGTCCTAGAGGAGATCAACCCTGACTGCTCTTTAGAAGGCCAGATCCTGAAGATGAAACTCAGATACTTTGGCCATCTAATGAGAAGGAAGGACTCACTGAAGAAGAGCCTAATCCTGGGAAAGATTGAGAGAAAAAGAAGAAGGGGACAATAAAGAATGAGGTGGCTGGATGGAGTCACTGAAGCAGTAGGCATGAGCTTAAATGAACTGTGGGAGATGGTAGAGGACAGGAAGGCCTGGAGGAACATTGTCCATGGGGTTGCAATGGGTCAGACACGACTTCACAACTAACAATAAACGACTACAAAAGTCACTGCATTGGTTATTAGTAGGCTTTCAGGCCCAATTCAAATTTTCTCAAGTCCCACCTTTCCTTGGTTGAATCTGCCATTCTAATAATAACAAATCAAGAATGTCTGCTTAGAGTCTCCCCTTAGTTTGAGGTGAAATGTGCCTTCTCTGTTGTGGTCTCTTTGCTTCAGAAGGTTCAAACAGCTCTTTCCCTTCTGGCATTTCATAAAATTATTATTTTTTAAACTATTCCATCACACTTTTAAGATGGGTTAAATGTTTCTAGCCACCATCTGAGGGAGTTCAATTAATTATATGTCTTTCTTTTCATTTTGTATTTTTACTTTGTTGTATGCTTCCCAGAGTCTATGGTTTGGAGAAAGTTATAAAAACTGTTGAATAAATAAAATCTTTGTATATAAAGTAGAGGACTATTGTTGACTCATCAGCAGTGGTATTCTAAGCAATGATTTTAAAAAACCCTCCAATATTAATCATATCCTGGGGTAAAGCCAGATGGCAACCAATGATTTGTTGGCTGCATAAAGGAATAATTACTACTATTTTCTGTGCTTATTTCAGCTGTATTAGTATTCCAAGTGTGGTCTTACCAGTGCAGTATAAACTGGTACTAGCACTTCATATGATGTTGATATTACTCCTCTGTTTCCAACTCACTAACTGATCAAGGTTAAAAGCCTTATAACAAAGTCTGCAAACAAATAATCTGTTTTATTAGGGTATTATGGATTCAACTCAAATTATCTAAAGATCTATGGTAATTTTGAAAGAACTTTTTTGGAGCTAAAAGCATCCCAATGAGACATGAGGTTTGTACACGTATTCACCCTCTCTGGCAGATGAAGATCACTGTGATGTTGTCATATACAGCATAACATGACTAAAACTGCCTCAAACATTCAAAATCCACACATCTTCAAGCTGCCAAGGCTGAGAAACACTGCCCTTATCTGAACTGCTAAATGATTTTCCATTCCTGTAATTATTTGCAATTGAACATTTTAGTTTTTAAACTACTTACTGTAAAATGTTAATGGAATTTCTTTAAATGTGCTACCATGGATAAACTGAAAAAAAAAAGATTTCAATTTAATTAAAATTCAATCAAATCACATGTACTTATAAGAAACAAGAAAATGAAAACTGCTGAGTGCGCAGTTTTAAGTGGGCCAATTCTATTACACAAAAAGCTTAATGAAAACCTGAAAATAAACAAAGTAGAGAAATCATGCAGAGAATGGCTTCTGCAAGATTTTCAAAGTCCTTAATAGTAGCTCTATTCTGGATCACATATTCAGAGACTTATGGAATGGTGCAGTCAGTAATATTCTGACCTACTGTATGATTTTCTCTACTGTAGGGATGCATAGCTCCCACCTTTTCCTTTAATAGCTTTCAATAAGGGTTGGTTGGTTGGTTGGTTGGTTGGTTGGTTGGTTGGTTGGTTGGTTAGATAGACACTGGACCAGTGGTGGGATTATACCAGTTTCCCTACTGGTTTGGTGATCATGCATGTGTTTGTGTGTGCATCTAACATGCACATGTGCACAGCTTTCCAAACACCAGCTGAGGCTCTGCCACGCCAATCAGCTAAGAGGATGAAGAACAGAAAAGTGCAAGGGCAGGCGGGAGGGCCTATCCTGCACTTTTCTCTTCTTTCTCTTCTCAGTTGATCGTCAGAGCTTTTTTTTACTACTGGTTCAGCCGAAAGTTCAGCTGTACCGGGCCAAACCGGTAGCATTTCTCCACTGCACTGGACTACTAAAATCTAGGACAAAATAAGCTCAATGGCCAAGTGGCTGTAGAATGGCATAGAATGAAGAAGAAGGAATTATGTCCTTCTGCATACAAACTCTATCAAGGCAGCTTTCTTCTTTTGATTTTTCATTTTGATTTCCCAGGAGACTTATATTTTTGTGTAAGCAAAGAACAAAACTAATAACCCAATGTTTTGGCTGAGTTGTTACTGGCAAGTTTTCCTTCTCATTGAAAGCCACAAGGAATAAGCAGAAATAATTCTGAATATAAAGAAGAGGAGAAAGGGCTCTTTTTTGACAGGGAATTACTTAAAATACTATGTCAACACATACACCCCAATCAGTAGTCATGAGTAAATATATTTGTATTAACAATGAGATTTATGAAGATGGAGGTTCATTCTCCAAGCTTGTGGGTTAGTTTCAGAATGTTTCATTAACAGGCAAGGTAACATCATCAGTGGAATTTAGGGGAAACTCCACTAATGATGTTACTTAGCCTGGTAACAAAATGTTAGAAAACTAACCCACAAGCTCAGAGAACGAACCTCCACCCTCATCCTATACCTGAACTACCAATATTCGCCACCATCAATGAGATTTATCTCTGAGTAAATATATGTAAGATTAGAGTAATCTTAGATTGGGAAGTAAATGCCAATTATATTCATTTTATTGTGAAATATAAATAATATAGATTTAAGTACCATTTTTGAGAGAAAAACTTCTTAAAACTGGTGCTTTTTCAAAGCAAAGAATTAAAAAAAATGCTTTTAAATATTATGAAGGAGGAGGATGGGAATATTTTTCCTTTTATTTTTTTTCTTTTGACAGGACTATCACTGTCCAAGGAAATTACTATGGGGAAAAAAACCTTATTGTGACTAACTGTCCATTGGAGCCTTAAAAGGACATGGATAAAATGGAATGGAATTCTCTGCATCCTAACCATAACCCCCACTTTTTCTAAAAAGTTCTTCCTAGGTGATGTTGAATGGGAATGGAAAAGAATCCAGGGTGTCCATCAATCATTGCCCTAAAATTGCTTGGTATTAAATCTCAAAGGGCAGCTGTAGCTCCCAACTTCATTACAGAGTTAAAATAAAATTCAGCTGTATGAGAAGCATAGTTTATGTTGACACATTTTTCAATGACAGGAAAAATGCTCATTAACATAGCCATGAGGAAGAGTGATAATCTACTTCGGACTTGATGGAACTCATGGTCATTAAATTGTTTCCAAAATAATGTTTTGTGGCAGAAAAATTATAGATATATTCCCAGATGGTAATTGATTTCCACATCTTATTTAAGACTGAATTCTCCTTAATTATCAGTGCATATGCTGTAAATGTTGCTAAAATATTTCTAAAATATTTTACCTGTAGGTGAGATGGGTGACATATAAATTTAATAATCATAATAAATGAAAGGAAGAGGTAAAATCGTAGGTAGGTAGGTACAGGTAATAAATATGGTCTGCATTCCTTCTACCTCAAAGCACAACCAAATAAACATACCTTGATCTGAATGTACTTAATCAATTTTCTGAGAATTGCAAGGAGCTGATCATTTCCAACTGGCATATCTAAAACAAAATATATTTAGTTAAATAAGCATTTGACAAAGTAGACCATAACCTACTTCTTGGTAAGCTAGAAAAATGTCATCATCACCACCAGATGGATTTGTAGCTGGCTGACAAATCGTACTCAATGAGTAGTCCTTAATGGTATTACATTGACATGGAGAGAAGTAAGCAGTGGGATACCACAAGGCTCCGTCTTAGGCCCAGTAGTCTTCAATATCTTCATAAGTGACTTAGATGAGGGAATAGAAGGGGAACTCATCAAATTTGCAGGTGACAATGAACTATTAGGAATAGCCAACACCCATGAAGACAAGCTCAGGATCCAAAAAGATCTTGACAAACTTGAACAAAATTATCCAACAAAATGAAATTTAAGAATAGGGAGGTTTTACACCTGGGCAGGAAAAATCAAAGGTATACATACAGATTAAATGAGACTTGGCTCAAAAACAGTAACTGTGAGAGGGACCTTAGAGTCCTAGCAGATGATCACTTCAACATGAACCAGCAGCAGCCAAAAAAGCTAATACAATCCTGGGTTGCATAAACAGAGGCATAGAATCAAGATCACTTGAAGTATTAGTACCATTTTAAAAAACACTAGTAAGACCACATCTGGAATACTGCAAATAATTTTGGTCACCCTACTACAAAAAAGATGTTGAGACCTTGGAAAAAGTTCAGAGAAGAACAACTAAGCTGATCAAAGGCCTGGAGACTAAAACATATGAAGAACGGCTGCAAGGATTTGGTTTGGCTAATCTAAAAAAAGAAGAATTAGTGGTGACATGATAGCAGTATTCCAGTATTTGAGGGGCTGCCACAAAGAGGGGGTCAAATTATTCTCCAAAGCACCAGAGGGCAGGACAAGAAACAGTGGTCAGAAACTAATCAAAGAGAGAAACAACCTGGAATTAAGGAGAAACTTCCTAACAGTGAGGACAATTAACCAGTGGAACAGCTTGCCTCCAGAAATCGTAGGTGCTCCATCACTGGAGGTTTTAAGAAGAGACTAGACAGTCACTTATCTGAAATGGTATAGGTTCTCCTGCTTGAACAGGGGGCTGGACTAGAAGATGTCCAACGTCCTTTTCAGCTCTATTTTATTCTATTTGAAAAACTAAAAGCTAGTTTGGAATCATTGTTAGCCTAAAATTTCTGGGAAACAGGCATGTCTTATGAGTCATTTTTCTGAGGATGGCAGGATGATAGAAAAATAAACTTTTCATTTCCATTACTATCAGGTGATACAGTTATGTATTCTGATCTTTCATATTTATTAAAATATTTGTACTTGGAAGGCACATCTGGACTACATGGTGCAATCAGCCCTTAGGTCCACAAATGCCATATTTTTGTTTTTATAGGTGGAGGACTATTAGTCCCTGCAGCCTTAAACCTTTTTGAGGCTAAAACATTGACAATTCTCTACAGGGCAAAGATTTTTTTAATGAAAGAGTCATTGGAAAACATGAAAACAAAATTCCTGTGATCAATTGTAGTTATATCCAACAGGATAGCTGAGAATTTGGACAGGAATTCTTCAAATTCAAGTTGGGACCTAGAAGATGATAACTTCCTGGCAGAAAATGCAATTATTCCTGGTAGCTTTGACTCCTCAGTCCTGATAGATAACTTCTCCTCTCCCAGGAAACAGGCAATAGAACACAAACTGGGCTTTCCCCGTTGTTCTTAATTTTACTAGGCTATGATCAAGTCAAGTAATTGGTATTCAACAGAATAGGAGATATGGAGTTCCAATTTGAAGTCAATAGCATAATCCTCCACAGCAGAGGATTAGATGTGGTATATAGGAACCAGCAAGATATCTGAAAAATCTAACCTTTCCTAAGAGCAGAAGAGCATTTTTAGAGCTAGATTTAGCATTAGCAATAGCAATTTAGACTTATATACTGCTTCATGTGCTTAAGCATTCTCTAAGCAGTTTACAATGTCAGCATATTGCCCCCAGTCTGGGTCCACATTTTACTAACATTGGAAGGATGGAAGGCTGAGTCAACTTTGAGCCTCATCAGGATCAAACTCCTGGCAGCGGGCAGAGTTAGCCTGCAATACTGCATACTAACCACTGTGTCACCATGGTTCCATGGCTAAGGAGAAGATTTAGTAACTTCCCCTCAGTACTCCTGCAAGGCAGGTACACTAAAACCCCCATAGCAGAGCAAACATGTACATGTGGCAATAAGGAAATTAAAAACACCTCACGTGTCTTATTATACTGCAAACACTAAAGGAGAAAGCTCCTTGGTGCTTTCTGAGCTTGATAGTTTCCTTGCAGATGTTTCATTACCCAAACTAGGTATCATCATCAGTGCTAATAAGGAGTGGGGTTTGAAAGAAGAATCCTTAAATAACATGTTACATGTTAAATTCAATTTAAGGCATCTCATACTCAAGTATGAGTACAACTTTTGGGGATACTCCAGGGTGTGTCAAGTAGGGCCTAAGAAATTTCCACTTTTACTGTCTCTAAAGCATTCTTTATATACAACCTGTACTGCATCGAGTATTTGAGCTAAGACATCATCATCACTTTCTTTCAAGCTTGTTGCCGGGGGAAGGGAGCAATGGGCATTTGGGAGGGGGAGCATACAGGTGGTGGGGAAGTGAAATGCTAGGAACCAATGGGGAGGATTGGACTCATGGAAGGCAGAGAGACTAAAGGGGGCTATCTCACATCTTCAAAGCCAATTGTCCTGGGAATGGCATGCACAGTGGCAGCACAGGACACCTGAATTGGAGATGTTTCCAAAACATCTTACTGAATGATGATTGGACAGCCTGACTATTGGGGGGGAGAGATGCGCCCAGTGATGGGATTCAATTTTTTTTATTACCGGTTCTGTGGGTGTGGCTTGGTGGGATTAACTTGGTTTGGTGGGCATGGCTTGGTGGGCATGTCAGGGGAAGGATACCGTAAAATCTCTGTTCCTTCCCCTCTCCAGGGGAAGGAAACTACAAAATATACATTCCCTTCCCACCCCACTAACCTGCTTTCCAGCTCTGTTCTCCTGTGCAGGGCAACAAAAGAAGACACAGCCGATCAGCTGCAACTTGGGAGGCAGAGAATAGATGGGGGCAGGGCCAGTCAGAGGTGGTATTTGCTGGTTCTCCGAACTACTCAAAATTTCTGCTACCAGTTCTCCAGAACTGGTCAGAACCTGCTGAATACCACCTCTGGTATTCAGAGTATCTGCTGAATACCAGAAGTGAATATTCTGGTATTCATCCTGCTGACTCTCAACCTGGGGTGGCTTTCAATCTGTAATTTTCACATGCTTGCTTCAGACCTTGTCTGACTTTTGCTGCATTTTGATCTTTCCTACTAAAAGTACTTTTTCTCTAAATTCATGGAGTCAAGGGTTTTCTTTCCTAAGAATTGATTGGGACAGTCCTGACAGCTAAGTTTTAGCTTCAAAAAGCCTGAGTGCTGCTGCTGCTAGAGTTCAACTCCTTAGGAGTACAAATTTCTTCTAATATAGATTTTGATGTCAGTTATATAATACAGGTAGTCCTCGTGCTTGGGACTGGCAATTCTGTTGCTAAGTGATTGTTCTACTAACTTCTCCTTGCTTGTTATAATTAAACTAACTATATTTAATATTTCATAGGATCAGACCAATGGTTTAGAATTCTATTTTCAAAAGGCCACAGATATTTTGTTGGAATACCATAATCAGGAATACATGTTACAGCTTTATAGTTCTGAAATATTTTTATCAGGACCAACCAATATAGCACAAAAATTATGGATTTACCCCTCCCCAATCATTCCAATATATTGTCAATATGGATCATATTACTGACTCCAAACTTCCTATACTGACCATATGGACTGTAAGCAAGAATTAAATTGTCACTGGTGTCTGGTATTTATTACAAAATCCCTGCTTTCCCAAACTTCCTATTCAGTTTAACTTGTGCAGAGTGCATGATGAAACATAATATTAGACATTGCATCACATTAAGTAAGATCTTAATTTCTTACTGGAAGTTGTTTCAAGAGCACAGACTTCATAGAATCATAGGCTGGAAGGGGTTTGGAGATCTTCTATCCAACCCCTGCTCAAGGCAAGAGTTTTATACCATACCAATCAAATGGTTGTCCAGTCTATTTTTGAAAATCTCCAGTGATTTACACAATACCATCCTAAGTTATCCTTCTTCCAACAATTCTCAAAAATGCCAGCCATGGGTCCCTCCCACCCAGTTCATTATCACTCTTTAACAATTGCACAAAATTACTATATTTACTTTTCTATGATGATGTGAACCTGTGGGAAAAATCGGTATATCTCATAGCCACTATATCTCATTAATACATAGTATTAATTCTTAAATTACCTGCAGGATATAGAAGCTTGTCTATGACATGAATCACACCATTAGTTGCCATGAGATCAGATTCTGTTGATTTCAGTTCATTTACTAGAAGAGTGTCATTTATCTAAGCAATAATCAACAAAAATTAAAACAAGAAAATTATCCACAATTAGTGAAATGTTTTCATCTTTAATATTAAAGAAATTTGGAGATTTAGGTAAATTTAAAGAAGCTGGTAGAATTTTAATCAACAGTAATGCATAGTGTTTGCAAGGGTGCTCCTCATTGTCAGTTTGGATATGTAAAGGTCAGTGAATAAAGGTAAGAATCTTTTTTTAAAGCTATAACTACTTACCATTTTCAAATATAGTTTGCCACCTTGGATAGTTTTAAGAATGCTAGTCACACCAGGTTCAATTCCACTTGCAATGAAAACTCCTTGTATCAAATGATAAAGCAAAATAGTCCTAAGAGCATTTTGGTCTCCTGGTGAAAAAAATGCAAAAGATATGGGCACTGGTTATCCTAACCACTGCTACAAAGAACTTACTTTCCTTCAATCAACACACTCCTATATCCATACTCTGTTTTTTTTTAAATTCCAAATGAATCAAGATTTGAACTTAAGATGAAATAATTAGCAAAGAGATTTTATATCTTGAATGCAATGGAAATCTTATAAAAAACAATAATAGTATATTCAATTCATCTTACAATTCCACAAAAAACACAGAGATTTTCAATTTTGACTTGCAACTGGATTTTATGCACTATGGGAGAGTTCAAAGAACTCCTCCTCTTGACATTTTCCAAAAAAACAGGAAGGAAAACATAAATTTTAAAACAAAATAAAGCAAAATTGCAACTTCTTTGCAAATAAATCATTTATTGAGATCTAACATATAATTCACAAGTGAGAACAAGCCAAAAATAGCTCACGTACCAGAAAGAATAAGGATCTCAATGTCACAGGATGACACAATAATGGAAAATGCTTACAGGTAGGATAACACTATATGTGGAGGGGGGAGAGGTTGAGTTTGAAAGACAAGGTTAGAAAGGAAATCCTAAAGTGGTTATTTATGTATTTTTGGATCCTATCCTCTACCCCATACAGAAATCCAAACTAAATCAACCACAACAGTTAGTTAGTTATTGCAAACATATTCAGTGATAATGAGACTACCAAAATCTCTCTCTCTCCCCTCCATCTTCCCTTCTCCCTCTCCCCACCCCCTCCAGTCTGGAAAGATTTATTCTTGGGACATCTCTACAGATTTCTGAAATTTCAACACATTTGTTGTTTTATGAAATTTTCCAAATACCAATGAAAATCTGACTGGTGTCCTTTTTTCCCCATTTTTCAAAATACATGAGCAAAATCCTTCATTATCCTAAAATACAATTCATTTGATCCTGGAAATTTAAATTTATCCATAATATAACTCTTGTCCTTCAATTTATTCTATTCTACATAGCTGCCTAGTGAAATTCATTTTACTCTTCTGATATAAGAATAAACCAAAAGAGATGGGTAGAACTGTTAGCACTTTTTTGACTGAATAGATAATGTACTTTCCTTCTTCCTTTTATTTTCAACATATCTATAGAATTTTTTTTTGTTCTAGTTGTTAGCTTTTTGACTAGTTGTTATTTTCTAGTTGTTATTCTTCTTTGGTGACCTGTCTCAATTTCTATCTCTTATACCCTGTTTCCCTGAAAATACTACCTATCCTGAAAGTAAGTCCTAGCTTGATTATTACACATGTGCCCATTTTAAGCTCTACCCCCAAAATAAGCCCTAATTAAGATCCTGCCTGCTCGAGTGCATGAGTAAAAAATTAACCTAGGGTGGGAATGGGGGCGTGGAGCTGCTCTACTACTTACCTTTGGACAGTTGTAGTCAGGCCTTGCCAGCCCATTTCTTCTTCAGCCGGCTTTCCTGAAGACCTCTGTAGCTGATAACAAAGCTCCAGATCGATCTGGAGCTCTGTTATCAGCTGCAGAGGCCTTCTGGAAAGCCTTGCTGACCACAGAAAAAGTTCCTGAAGGCCTTTGACATGAAAAAGAGGGTGATGCGCGCAAGTGAGGTTAGTCAGTGGATGATATCCCCCGAAAATAAGACCTGGTGCCTTTTTTTGGTGGCAAAGAAATATATAAGACAGGGTCTTACTTTCAGGAAAACCTGGTATGTATTCTTCAGATCTTTACAAGCTATTTGGGCAGCTATTTTAATTTCTTTTGTTAACCTCTTTTTTGAGAAATTATTTATGATTGCTATTAGTATTACCTTTTTAAAGAATATAAGTCTATACAGTACTGAACTTCTGCCATAGATTCATATAATAATTGCTGCAATACCCACTTTCTTTGAAGATTAATAGATGTACATATTAACTTCAGATCCTTTTAAAATCAAGAATTCCAGACTGATATGGTCACCTTTCAACACTGACTATTGGTCAGGATCAAATCAAGGAGAACATTGTCAGTAAAACATAAGGAATTTCCTAGTCACTTAAGAGAGCAAGAGGCAGAATATATTGCCAAAGCAACAATCATATACCTATAAGGTATCAAAACCAAAACATAAACAAGTATGAATTCCATATAATAAAATAGTGCTAACTTTTCATTGCCTCTGGACAAAATGGGTGGCATCCAAATCAGAGAGAGAGAGAGAGAAGAGAAAGAGGGAGGGAAGGGAAGTGTCAGCCCTGGAGGCCATTGTTTTCTCTCTTTTTGGTCAAGTTTTTTATTTTTTATTTTATATTACATATACATATCAATGCGCGAACAAGTTTTTTATTTTATATTACATATACATATCAATGCGTGAACAGTGTAACACCTGGGTGCCATACATTTTGTTACAAATAATATTATTACTCATGATTATTACATTTATCCAGCTTATATATTTCTAGTAATAATACACATTTATAGATTATAATCTTTCATTATTTCATGTTGTTTGAACATACCTGATACAATTTCATACAATTTATACAATTACATACCTGATACAATTTCTAAACCTCCCTCTTGTTATTACATTTATCTCATTATGTAAAAATGTGTATACTGTTATTCCCCTTTTCTCTTATTTCTGTCTCTATTCTAACTTTTACTCATGTCACCATTATATTAAAAGATGTTTCCTTTCTGTCTTTCATCTCTCATCTGTTTAATTCATCATTATTTCATTATTCAATGTTGCAATATTCAATTCTGATGTCAATCACAATATTATTTAAACATACAGAATGATTCTATTCATATTCTATACATTGATCCAGTCTATATGATTCTGCTATTAATACACCTGTTTATATTAAAATATATTCTTTCATTATTTCATTATGCTCACTATTTGACTTTATTATTTCACTGTTAATCATAATATTATTTAAGCATATTTAATAGTACCATCGTTCAATCTCTAATTTTCCCATTTTTAATACTTAATTCTTATTCATATGTCCCATATTCCACTCTTCACATTTATCTGTATTAAAATATTGTCCTTCATTATTTCATTATTATTTCATTGTTCAATATTTCAATATACTATTCTAATACCTATCACAATACATACAAAATAATTCTATTCATATTCTTTGCTTTCATCCTGTCTATATAATTCTAACGTTAATTCACATGTTTATGTTAAAATATGTTCTTAAATAAAAATAATTTTTTTCTCTTTTTTTCTATCCATCAAAACTTTAAGTCTTCTTTTTTTGACTTGCCTCCCATATTCTTCTTTTGGATCTTTGTCTCTATTTACATCTACATCTACATCCTGACTGTTCAGTCTAAATATTTCTCCCATCCCTACCCTCTTCCACTGTCTAACTTTATGACTATCTGCTCTAACCCCTATATCTGTTCCCAAAGCATCTTCCTGCTTCTCCAATTCTTTTTAGATCTCTTGAAGTGTTTTCCCCCTTGTTAGATTCATCAATCATTGTTAATGTTATTAGTATCTCCTCCTTGTTGTCTTCTTTTCACTGATTTCCTGGTTCTGCTTTTCCCTCCATTCCTTCTGCTGGCTCCTTATTTTCCTGAGCATCTTGGTCTTTACTCATTATCCCTTGTATAATATTTTCCAGTTTTTGTCAATGCCATCTATTAATTCCCTAGTCGCCTTATGTTCTTTCTGTATAATATCCTTTATGCTTTGAAACATCAGCTCCATCTCATTTAAAGTTCCGCTCATTTCCTCCTTGTGTGCATCTTGTCTTCTTTTAATGAATCCCACTTTTGGCCAATAGCTTAAGAACCCTTTATTCAAAGCTGAGGTTACTCTTCAGAATGCACACTAGTCACAGTTCTTTATGTCCCACAGATAATCAGTCAGCTCCATTTAGATAGTCCAGGGAGTTATCCAAGCCTCCTTAAGTCACTTTTATAAGTTCAATCATGTAACATAACATCCAGAGGTCATTTTAATTGAATATCTTCCATGTTCTCATATTTAAATCTCCAGTGGTCTTAGGGTAGGTAAATGAAACCCAGTAAGTATTTTCACAGTTCTTCAAATAAATGTTCCCAGGCTTGTATATTTTCCTCTCATCAGCAGATATCACTCTCTGCGTAACAATATATCCGATTTTAATTATTTTGAATTGTACTTCAAGTATAAAAGCAGTGTTATTTTTTTAAATCCATAATGCCAGCATTTTTTAAAAATAATGTTTATTGAAAGTTTAAAAAAAAAAGAATATTTTAAAAAAAGAGAAACTTGTTCTCACATTTTTGCAACGTTTTCATAGCAGTGTACATTTCTATTAGTGTCAATTAAAGTCATTTGCTACAAGTAAATCTATAACTTGTTTCCAAAATCCTTACTTATTTATGTTATTATTACAATTATAATGCAATATTTATTTAATTATATTATTTTACATATATACATAGCTATATATACATTTATCCTTATTTCCATTTTCCCTTGTTGTTTGTTTAATCAATTTCACTAGACATCTTTACTTCCTTTTTATACAACCATTTGTACCATATATTCCAAATTGTAAAAAACTCCCCTCTTCCTTATTTTTTAGTAACATGGTTAGTCTAATCATTTCTGCGCATTGGTGGATTTTATTAGTTATTGCCAGGTCCGTGGGTATCATTGTTGATTTCCAGTTTTGGGCAAAGACTATCCTTGCCACTGTAATGATATGTGATATCAGATGCTGGTGCTTTTTGCTCCATGTTGGTTCTGTCACATAATGCCAGCATTTTAAAATGCCTTCTCAATACTATGCCTTCCCACTTTGAGAGTCCAATTTCCTGTATTTTTGAAGAAGAAAGAAATTTCTCTCTCTCTCTCTAATTCTTTTCCTTTCGGTTTGGTAATTTTCTCCAAGTGCTTGCTGCTTTGAAAATAATTCTGAATAAATAGTTCCCCTGAACTTTTTCTTGGGTTGTATTTTAATAAAAAAGAATCCTCTCACCCAGTTCCACACTGTTTACCAAAATCCACTCCAGCACAAATCTTAGATGGTGTCCAGCTGTACCGGCTTCCTGGCAGCCATCTTTGGACAGCCTCTTCTCTTCATTGTGGCTGAGAGGGAAAAAAAGCTCCGGGTCAGGCAGGAGAGATGCAGGTCTCCATGACTTTGCAGGGCGCCCCTCTTTGCTTTGCTGTCCTTATAGGGCAGCTTTAGCTCCTTTTGGAGGCCATCAACATGGACAACTTGGCATGAGAGCGTGAAGACCAGCTCCTCATGTCCGATCTCACCACAACATCAGCCGGATGCTCAAGACCATCTTTTTCTTTGGATCTTCAGGGCTGCCACATTTAGTGCTGTGGGAAAATGGGAGGGGAATTGCATGGAATTGGTAGAGATATATAGCCATAACAACATTCTTTTCTCTAGGAGTCAAGGATGTTCAGCCTGCACCTGGAGAGGCATGACTTGGATACAGATTTAGGAGGGAGATGAATGGAAGACTGCATTCAACTGCCCACTGGGCAGCTTCCAGTTTAAGGTCATGCTGTTTGGGTTCCAGGGAGCCCCTGCAGTTTTCATTCAGCTAATTAACAAACTGCTGCATGAGGATTTGTACAAAGGGATCATAGTTTATCTGAGCAACATTCTCATATTCAGTGAAATGCTGGAAGAACACATTAAGTTAGTGTGGCAGGTATTGAAAAACCTCCTAGCTGCAAAGCTGTATGCAAAGCTCTGTAAGTCTGAATTCCATAAGACTTCCCTGGACTACCTGGACTACCGAGGGTCAAGTGAGGGGATTGAGATGGATCCAGGAAAAATGAAAGTAGTGCTAGACTGGCAACCCCCTCACACATGCAAGCAACTCCAGAGCTTCCTGGGGTTTGCAAACTTCTACAGGCAATTCATTCCAGCATTTGCAGAGGTGGCACTGTCCCTAACAGAGCTACTAAAAGCAGGGCCCTTGGGAGGGTAAAGCTGATGCCGTGGCAACATGATGGAATCCCTAGGAGCTCCTGGGGGCACCCATCAAAATCCTGACAGCTGGTGGTCCATCTGAACCTAAATCATCTCGGACGGGTGATCATTGAGGAGGGGACATTCTGTAGATCCCACGGATACTGCAATATCCCTGGTAGATCCAGATTTAGCCTCTCTAGCCAACTGAAAAGGAAAGTGGTCATTGCAAACTGCTATAAGGCTGGGGCAGCTACCAATGGAAAGAAGAAAGGAAGAGTATGATTGAACTGGGTGAGAAATTTAAACTTTTTAAACATTAAAGGAAGAGCCCCCAGGAAAGAACAGGGAAAAGAGAAAGCCAAAATTAAAGGTAGTGGTGGGTAAATAGAGAACATTCAACAGCTGATGATGAAAAATGAGGAACGGATGGGGAAAATAGAGAGGAGAGCAGACATAACAGAAAAAAGAGTAGGAGAAATGAAGTACAGATTAAAACAAGGGGGAAAATTATTATGTTGGAGATGGATAAAGCTGACTATTATTTCAGATTCCAAAACATTGAGGAAGAAAAGGAGGAAAATTTAGCAGAAATAATGGCAGAACTACTAGCAAAGGCCCTGGAAGTAACAAAAGAAAAAGTGATAACTGATTTAGATGAAATATTTAGGGTCCAGAGTAGATATGCATTAAGAAATAAGCTACCAAGAGAAGTACATGTCAGATTTACAAAGAAAGCTATAAGAACGAAATACTAAAGAAAGTGAGAGATGACACATTAAAATACAAAGGGAAGGTGGTAACAGTATTGAAGCAAATACCAAAAAGTGTTAGAGATCAGAGGAGGGAATATCAATTTCTGACAAAATGCTTAATTAAAAGAGAGATTAACTTTAGATGGCTGATACCAGAAGGAATAATGGCTACATGGCATGAACTGAGACACAGATTAGATACAATTGAGAAAGCAGAGCAATTCTATGGCCATTATCTTAGAGAACAAGAGGGAGGAAAAAGGAGGGAAATTGAAGAAATAAAATTGAAGAAATAAAAGAGAATAAGCTGCAGGAGGGAGTGAAAGACGATGAAGAGGAGAGGAAAGAGAACAGGAAGAGAGAACAATCAGAGAAGAAGAAAAACCAAAGGAACCAAGGGAGACGAGAGTGACAAGAGCAACAAAGCCATATTATAAATAAAGATATGGAAGAAGAAATAAAATTAATGACAATTAGTATGAATGGACTAAATTCGGCAATAAAAAGGAAAAGGATTTTTAATAAATTAGAGAAACTAAAATTGGATATAATTTGTTTACAAAAAATGCATATTAAAAGACAACATGAGAAAATATTGGACTACCCTAAGAATGGGAAATTATATACTTCCCTGGCAAAGTAAAAGAGGAATAGCATTATATATAAAAGACACTATAAAAATGAAATTAATCTATCATGACAATGATGGGAGAGTGTTAAATGGTGGAAATATTGATGAACTGTAAACAGACATTATAAGTGGCAATTTATGCACCAAATAAAAGCCAAGAAGAGTTCTATGATAAATTACATAAGGAAAATAATGGAACTGGACTATGAAAATATTTGTATTATAGGAGATTTTAACGCAATAGCAGATGCAGAAATGGGCTATAAAATACACAGGACAAATAAAAGAATAGGAAAACATTACCAAAATCTTTTTTCAAAATGGCAGATGAATTAAAAATTCAAGATGCATGGAGAAAAATACATCCAAAAAATAAACAATACACATTTTACTTGAATAGGCATCTGACTTCATCCAGAATAGATATGATGTGGGCAACAACAGAGTTAAGTACTAACATACAAGAAATAAGTATTGAAATAAGCACTTGGGCAGACCACAACCTGATTAAAGTAACATGGAAGGGACAAAGAAAGAGGCCAAGATGGATGATGAACAATTTAATACTAAGAGAAAAGGAGTACATTAAATACATGGAAAAAGAATTGAAATTCTTCTTTGAGAAAAATAGAAAAGAGAAAACTTCACTACAAAACGTATGGGATACAGCAAAAGTTTATATAAGAGGGCTAACAATAACATATACGGGAAAAAGAAACAGAAAGAAAAGACAGACACAAAAGATACTTCAGAACTGGCCCATGTTCCTCCCCACTGTCCAACTCTGCTGCCAGCTCCACAGGCTGCCGGCGGACCATAACACTAGCATGTGTATTTCCCTTTAAGACTAGGGATTAAAGATCCCTTTAAGAGGTGTTTATATAAGGCAGCCATTATAAAGGGCATGTTCTCTCTCCGTGTCTAGTATTCATTGCAGAGTTCTCCATGTAGAGAAGAGGAAAGTGTGTTTGTAAGTTATTTTGCCTACCATGTTTATTTCTGGATATAACTGTTGTAGATAAACCACCACTGTTAAATGTATACATCTCTGTGTGCTGTGTTTTGCTCCTGGGTTATCTCATAATGGCAGTCATGCTGCAAACTCTCTGACACACTGGCACTAAAAACGGTGCTCCCAGCCAACCAATGGTTTAATGAGAACCAGGACACTCTAACCATGAGAGGGGCTAGCTTGGAAGGGATCTAAGTTATATATCCCCACCAGCTTGAGGCTGCAAGTCTTGCAACGTAGCCATGATTCTTGATTGGCCGGTCACTTCAGCTTCCTAAAAACCCTCCACTTGGACCGAAGGCAGTTCTGGTGGGCGAAAAGCCGATGTGGAGTAATATGTAAAAATTGTGCCACCTGCGCCACCATGAAGATGAGGCCAGGAAAACCTCCTGGACCTCTCCAACAAGTGCCTAACCCAACCAGCCCTGGGAGAAAATCACCATGTATTTCATCATAGAGGTCCCATAGAGTGGGGAGAATACAGTCATCTGGATTGTAATTTACTTGTTTTCTAAGCAAGCCCACTTCACTGCCTGCTCAGGATTACCCTCAGCAAAGAAGCTGGCAAAAATGTTCATCAAACAGATTTATTGATGTGATGACCTGGGGCGTTGCACAAAGGCAACTCAGCCAGAAAATAAGTATAGGTCCCTTTATTAGTTCCAACTTTGCCCCTAGTGCCCCAGTTATCTTCCGGTGTGGAGAAAAAAACTCTCCCATGAACCTGCAACAGCCTTTGGCGGCAGATATTCCAATCCAAATGTTGTAAACAGAAAACTTTAAGTTATAAATCCAACAAGGCAAAATAAGGTAATAAATTCGGCAGGGCAAGATAAGGAGTTCCAGAAGTGAAGTAACACAGCAGTAAATCAAACCAATTGGGAGTATGTCTTCCTCTGAACCCCCTCTCCCTTATTCTACCTCTCCCCTGTTCTATCCAGCCTGACTTTGTCCTTCCCCAATTTCCTCCACAGCCAATGAAGCCATTCTCCCACTCCCTGCAAGCTGTTCATCTTTCTCCTTGGATTCAGACTTTGATGGGGCATGACAATTGGCTGAACAGAGTGCCCCACAGGGTGATCTCAGACAGAGGCATCCAGTTCACCACTAAATTTTGAAGAGAGTTCCTGAAATCCATCGGATTGGCTCAGGGGCTTAGCTCGGCCTTCCACCTGAGTACAAACAGAGCTGCAGAATGTACAAACACCATGATAGAGTAATACATAAGATGTTATGTGGATTACCAGCAAGAAAACTGGACAGACCTGCTGCCTTTCGCAGAAGTGGCTTACAACAATGCGGTGCACAGCAGCACTGGATTGACTCCCCTTCAAGTCACCAGTGGCATGGATTTTGTTCCCATGCCCGAACTACCAAGAGAGCCACTCTCCTCCATGACTCTAGGATGGAGTCATTTAAAAAGGGCTGGGAAGACACCAAAAAAGTCCTAGCAGAAGCCACAGAAGCATTCAAAAAACAAGCCGACAAGCACCGTTCTCTCCAGCCCCCCTTCCATGTAGGAGATCAAGTCTACCTGTCAACCAAATACATTAAATTGAAATTGCCCAGCAAAAAGCTAGGACCTAAATTCTTAGGGCCCTTTCTGATAATGAAAATAATTAACTCAGTAACAGTTCAGCTTAACCTCCCACACATATTAGGAAAAGTGCATCCAGTCCTTCACAGCAGTTTGCTTAAAGCCTGCTGTCAGCTCAAGATTGAGACCACAAAAGGGACCAGCACTCAAGCCAATAGAGGTACAAGGGGAGATCCATTATGAAGTGAAGAGAATTTTAGATTCTAAACTACATAAGGGTCAATTGACAAATACCCTTTGTTTGAGGCTACCTGGGTTAAGAGCTGGGACATAAAGGCAGATAGTGAAACAATTCCATGATAAATTCCCTGATAACCTAAAGGGTCCTCCTGGGGGGGGGGTGAAGGAGATGGTTAGGGACTGATTGAATTAACCTCCTATGTTCCTCTCGTTCCAGGACACAATCATCGGCTGAGGGGGGGGGACAGCCTGTCAGCCCTGGAGGTCATCTTTTTCTTTGGATCTTCAGGGCTGCCACATTTAGTGCTGTGGGAAAACAGGAGAGGGATTGCATGGAGTTGGTGGAGATATATAGCCATAACAACGTTCTTTTCTCTAGGAGTCAAGGATGTTCAGCCTGCACCTGGAGAGGCGTGACTGGGGAACATCTCCAATTGGGATGGTGGATTGATTGGACCATGTGATGGACATGTGGGTGCAGGGGAAGCAACTTTGACTTTCCTCTGGGTAGGGAAAAACTGAGGGCTTTCAGATTTGGGTTTCTCCAGATATGCCAATATGACATCTCTAATAAAATGGAACTTTGAGGAACTGCTGGCCTCAGATTCTTACTTGGCTGGAGGTGTTACTTGGAACCCTGGCAGGGAGGGAGGGAGGGAGGGGAGGGAGGGAGAGAGAGAGAGAGAGAATACTTGCCATGGAGTCACACTTTGTTTTATTTGGAGGGGAAGGCTCACCAACAGGAGGGGAATGGCCATTTTTTAAAAAATCCAAGTTTAATATATAAGATTTAATTCATAAAAAAGTGGAAAAAGGAAATAATTGTATTATTGGTAATCAGATTTTGCTGCCGAACTTTGGCAGTATAATGTTAGAACCATAAAGACCATTTTAAAAAACCAAAATGACCAGGAGAAATAACATTACAATTTACATAATGCAAAAGAAGAAATGAAATAATTCATTCCAGGGAATGCCCTTATTTATCTTTTTATGACTTACTTATCAGAATTTCTTTCTCCTGTTCAGTCAAGCCTTTGAAAGCATCATTTGTTGGAATAAAGAAAGTCCAATCACCAGGCTGGGACAGAACCTCTTCTAAGCCTGCAGCTTCCACAAGACTAAGGAAAGTGCTGGCAATGAAAACAATACCAAATATAATATATCTCTCAGTATTGCCATTTGACAGAATATTAAAATGAAATTGTATATAGAAAGAAGAATGTGCAATATTCCCAATATCAAAACCATTTTTATTTTGTATTCAGTTTCAGCTGCTTAATTCTGCTTGTTATGAATTGCCCAAATAGCAATGCTAGAGGGACATAACTGTAAATTGGAGGACTAGTCACAATTTTCCCCCCAATGGTCATAACTTCAAATAATCAATAAACAGGCAGTTGGTAAGTGACAACTACCCATACTCTAAAGTCTTGGGAGACCTCCAGGGTACCTTCCAACTCTGTTATTCTATTATTCTTGGAGCAGGGCTAGTATAGTCTTATAATTGGGTGCTTTTGCAGTCTTCAGCTTGAGCTATCTGTATGGAATTCCTGTAGAAAAACTCTAGACAGGTGAATAATGTAGAGGTGGGGGGTAAAAATGGACCTGAACTCTTGAATTGGATTACTGTGGCTAGACAACAACTGTCTTTAAATAAAAAAAAGTGGGGGTTAGGGTAATAATTCCTAAAAGAAACAGATTATTCTAAGGATAATGGAAGGCAGCTATGCTCACCACTATACCACCAATGCATTTATCTATTATCAGAAAACTAAAATCATGGCATTTGCCAAAAAACCCAAGAGCCATTCTTGGAACATAGATGACACAAAATTGAGCACATCCCTGATTCAAATATTGGAGGGTAGTCCGTCCTTCTGCTGATAGTCAGAAAGCTATAACTGTGCTGCACCACCATAAATATTGCAGAAAACGCACTAGTTGCTTATCTGTCATTCTTAAATTCTCTAAAACAAGAGGTGTCCACTATATGCCTGCCACACTCAAATTATTCAAAGTCAAGCCAATAACATATTCTTTATGGTTTGGCAAAAGAGCCCTTCTCCAGTTTTTACTATTAGAACCTACACCAGGAGTGTCAAACTTAAGGCCCACGGGCCACATGTGGCCCACTGGGTGCTTAAATCTGGCCTGTGGACCACCCTGGAAACAGCAAAGGACCTCAGCCAACAAAAACGGAGCTCGGGAGGGCCACACGCAGCCTGCCTGGGCTCCATTTGCAGCTGTGATGGCCTCCTGGAGCCCTTTGCCAGCAAAAACGGAACCTGTGGCCTCCCAGGGCGGCCTCCCTGGGTATTGTGGTCCACCAACAGCCTGCGGAGCTGGCAGCAGAGTTGGACAGTGGGGAGAAACATGGGCCAGTTCTGGAGTCTGGGGAGGGCTCAGACGAGGGATCTGCATCCAACACAGAGATGGGCCAGGGCCATCTGAGAGTTATGTGCTGATTCCAGAGCCTCCAGAATCTGACATCAGGAAGGGAGCCTTTCCCAGTGTGCGCTTGTGCACAGCTGCCAGAAGGCAAAACAGTTAAGACAAAAGGGGCGACTCAGGAGTAAGGCTTGGAGATGATTGGCCCCTCCCATAAGACATAAAGGAGGAGCAAAGGGACATGAGCCCTTGCAGGAAGCAACTTTGTTCGTTCTGGTCAATTTAAACACTGAAGCTCTGTATTGACTTTGTGCTCCATTTGGCCTTGTACAGCTAATTGGCAATTTAATCATTGGTAGCATTTCAAGGGAGATAAAGGTAGGTGCTTATCAGCCTTATCCCGAAAGACTGTAGCACACTTCTGTTGGACTATTCATAAACTGCTTGGGACTCATTACGGGCTGTGAATGCATATAATTCACAGCCATTGAAATAAAACAAAAGGTTTTGGGGAACAGCGTGTGATTGTTACTGTCTCAGGAAGCCTTGGTCAGAACACTGGGCTCCATTTTTTGCTGGCTGAGGGTTCCAGGAGGCCATCGTGGCTGAAAACAGAGCCTCAATTAGTGACGTCGAGCTGGCCACACCCACCCTGGCCATGCCCCTGTCCCCAGGTCAAACACAACCCTGATGCAGCGCACCATGAAATTGAGTTTGACACCTCTGACCTACACAATCCAAATTTCTAAGATCAGCCCTTCATATTCTAAATGTGTTTCTAATGCCACCTGCAAATAGAAACAGGCCTCATGAAAGTGGAAGATAGTGTGTAGATGACTATACTCAGCCATTTGCTCAGACTTTCTTTTTTTCCCCTTGGTCTTCTCCGATTAACTGTGAATGATCCACATGGAAAAAGATCGTGTCAACTACAACAGAATAACAGAGTTGGAAGGGACTTTGGAGGTCTTCTAGTCCAAACCCTTGCTCAAGCTGGAGAACCATTTCAAACAAGTGACTGTCCAGTCTCTTCTTAAAAGCCTCCAGTGATGGAGCACCCACAAATTCTGAAGGCAAGCCATTCCATTAGTTAATTGTTTTCCCTGTCAGGAAAATCTTACCCTTGAACTTCTCTCAGGTCGTCTTATCAGCATAGTATATGATCTTTCCAAAGGGTTCATTAAACAGCATGTAGCAGACACAGATTACCAAATTGGATGTAGCCAGGATCCCAATATTTATTGTCAATGAATCCCATAGATAATCTGCCTCCTCTATGGCATAACTAATCTTGAAGTACCTAAACATAGGAGGACCTTTACTCTGGCACAAAGTCATGACCTCCCTTCAGGTATCTTTGAACACTGATACACCAAGATCCCTTACTTAGAGAGGTAATGCCCCTATAATCTGAACACACATAAATAACAGAGTACATGCTTCTTGGTGACTGTGCTACAAAAACATTTGTATTAGCCTCATCTCACCATTACTTCATAAACATCCAAGGTGCACAGGACTATTTTATACCTCTCAATTCTATACCGTTAGATACCAACCCTACATTGTTGCCAGGTTCTGCATAGCAGTGCTTAAAATTGGTCATAGTATGACCTGTGTCATAAATTAGACTTAATGAGCATCTACTTTGTCATGCTAGAGAACTCTGTAATTTGATATAGACTTAGATTAAATTTTAACTTCGGTCTATGACTATAATAAGAATTTGTTTTAATTTGACTAAGGTAAATGTCCCTACAAAGAACAAAACTTTGTTTTTCTCAATCCTTTTCTGGAACATCTCTAAATTGTGCTGGTCTATTCCTAAACCAGTGTAGGATAATGTATTTCTGGAACAATACATAATTTTTTGTAATTATATAGTAATATTTACTAACATTTGTATATTAAATATGAAAAGCATTATTGTATAGCTTCATATTTTTGCTGCCCTTCTTCCTAATAGTTAAAAATTCTTACTATACCTGAATCGTTTGTCAGATAGCAATACTTCATGCAGAGTTCTTTCTGCTGGTTTGATTATTTGCCTAAAAATATGGATAAATCCATTTCTTCCCTCTTTGCTTCCTCGAATCATGCATGAATTTTCAATACACACAGCCTAGCAATACAAAAGACAAATAGCATATGAGCTAAATCTCACTGGAAACTACATAAAAACATTTTGTATGGAAATGTTTCAAGTAGCATAAAATATTATCCATTTAGTTCTTGTGCAAGCAATCTGCTAAAATAAATATAACATTTTCTTTGATGGCTGAATAAAAGGCACTATAAAAATAACATCATAGTGACTTTAATAACTTTTTCTGAACAGGTCAAAAATTCAGGCCCAAGCGTAAAAACTTTAATCAGTAAAGAATTGTGTTGTATCTAAATAACTCCACAGAAACTAAATCTTTGGAAACTTACTAAGGCTGTTGAATCCAGAATCATAAATTTTCTTTATTAAATAAATATAATATTTACATTTATTTATTATATAAAATAAAATCCTAGTACATGAAGCCATGCTGCTTTCAATCTTTCAAATGAAGCTTATCTCCAAGAAATACTGTACCACACTGTTTATGCATATATTACTCATATACTTTTGTTCCAGAAGTTATGTTATTTCATAAATTTCTTCTCTGAAAGAATTACCTTTAGAAACAAAACAAGCACATTTTGTTCCTAAATGTTTTAGGACCAGATTCTGCTCATCTTGAAATCAGTGTCAATCCAAATAGTCAATTAAATCAAGGACATAAATTGATCAGAACATGATATTTATTGAGTTTATATACTGAATTTTGTGCTGATAGAATTCCATATTGAATAAATGTACCAATATTCTACTTTCATTTCCAAAGCTGGAAAATTGCTCCCATAATACACATCAGGAAATGTATTCCAAACAAACAAACAAAAGACCACCTACAGCATTTACACCTACTTATTGCACAGACTGATTAAACATATAAGGTTGCTGGTGTTAAGTTTGCACGAAGAGACAGACGCAGAGTGCTTCAAGCTCTTTGTTTATTAGTGACTACAGCTCAGAACGAACCCACTTAGGCTGGGCTGCGGCTGCTACTTATAGCCAGCAGCTGCAGTTGCCAGCCAATCAGAGTGCAGGGTTTTCCAGCACTTTTTAAACCAATCATTTCTTACATTTTACAAGAACAGTTCAAACTAAACCAATGACTTTAAACCTGCATACATAACAGCTGGAAACCAGATCAAATTGAAATTTGGTTACCCAGTCAGTTCCATTATTTTATAGAACTATCCCAGCTGAGTTTATTCATATTTTCCCTGCATGTTCAAATAAGTTACTTTCCGCTCTCAATAAATAAATAAACCTTAACCTTTTTAATAGGCTATATGGCATATCCATAACCTTTGATTGAAGCATGATGTACATAGTTAAAATTTTACCATCTTTTACTATAATAATTTTTGAAATCTTTAATTTTACTTACTGTTCGATATATAAATACTCTTAGCTTCTTTCCTCCTAGTGTTTCCAAGAATTGTCCATTGTAGAGATCATTCAAGCCAACTTTCACTTTCAAAATGTGATTCTGCAGCAGCAGTTTAAGGATTCTCTGATCCATATTTAAAGTATCATCTAACAATTTTTTAAAACATAAAATCTACATTAAGTTTTTTGTGGAATTTAACATATGCATGATATTAATTTTAAATACAATGAAAGCGCTATCTACACATAGTCATAATTTGGGGCTCAGCTTTTCACATCAATTTTAACATGCCGACTTTTTATCTTAATTGCATGTACATGATCACCAAATGTCTTCATAAAATCACAGAAAATATCATTTACAGCATTGAAAAAAATCCCCTGCTCATTGCAGGATTCCAAATTAAATCATTCATGACAAATGGCCATCTAGTCTCTTGTTGAAACACCCAGTGCACAGGAAGGATTTTCACAGGACATTTTACAACTCAATCAGCTTCATCTGCCAAAATCTAAAGTTCACCTCCCTTACCATTCTCTTTCTCCTTCTCTCTCTCCCATAAGTTTTGATCACTTGCGAGGAAAACATTTTAAGTTCAAACTAATGTTTCAAGTGTTCTAAAACTAAACATACATACTGGCTCTCCATAATCACAATTATACTTTCTGACTGATGTTACTTTTATCTTTTTGTTTTGTAAAATTCACAAATTACTACTGTCCTTGGAAGTAAATAATAATCCCACAAAGATCCAATCTGATGGTCTAAATAATTTTATTATCTAAAAGACACTTTCATCAGAAAAATAATATTTTCTCTATTTTTTAAAATTGCTGTCCTTATCTGTTTGAAACTTTCTTAGATCCTGAACTTGTTAAGCCTTCAGCTTTTAAATTAAATTCCTATGAAATAGCATTTCCCCCTTTCTTAATTTCAAAAAGAAGGCACTCATTGAGTCTTCAATTTTCCCTGGCTTTTGGACTATTTCTCAGATTCTAAAGTAATTAAATCATAAAGTTTTTAAGAAGATGAGGCTTTTGCCAAATGTCAATGCAGGCTGTATAAAAGCGAAAGGTATATTGTAATTCCCTTGGCTCTCTAGCCACTTGACCATAATCCATCACAAGAAACTAAATACCTGCAGTCTCCTTACAAAGAGCAGCTGTTCTAAAGCACAAATGGATTTCTCTTCTTGCAGATAAATTTCTGTCAACCAGAACCATCTTCCAGCTGATGATTCCATCATTGTACTATTTCCACTTGCAGAGTCACTCATAGATATCTAAAAAGTCTGAAACCTTGATTTTACTTTGCTTTCCCAATGTAACCAATAGAGCAACAGAGAGTGATTGTGCTATGGTCTTAGACTAGGAATGAAGCATCAGCAACCAAAATTATTTAAGCACATAGTGGATTGTTAGCTTCTCTTGCACAGGCTCAAGCCTATTCTCATTTACCAGTTGCAACTGTTGCTATTACTGCTGGAACTTCACTCAGGCAATCCCTCTCACATGTTTTATTTTAACAGTCTTTTCATAGACGCTAGTTGAACTAATATATTATAGGGACTGGCAAATGAGGCAGGAGGAGGAGGAGGATAAGATAAAATTAAGATAGAAGATTAACAGAGTTGGAAGGAACCTTGTAGGTCATCTAGTCCAACCCCCCCCCACCCAAGCAGGAGACCCTACACCATTTCTGACAAATGGCAGTCCAATCTCTTCTTGAAAGCCACCAGTGATGAAGCTTCTACAACTTCTGAAGGCAAGCTGTTCTATTGGTTGATTGTTCTCACTGTCAAAAAATTTCTCCTTACTTCTAGGTCGAATCTTTCCTTGATCAGCTTCCATCCATTATTCCTTGTCTGGCCTACAGGTGCTTTGGAAAATAGCTTGACCCCTTCCTCTCTGTGGTAGCCTCAAATATTGGAACACTGCTATCATGACTCCCCTGGTCCTTCTCTTTACTAGACTAGCCATGCCCAGTTCCTGCAACCGTTCTTCATATGTCTTAATCTCCAGTCCCCTAATCATCTTGGTTGCTCTTCTCTGCACTTTTTCTTGAGACTCAACATCTTTTTTATAGTGTGGTGACCAACATTGGATGCAGTATTCTAGGTGTGGTCTTACTAAGGCTTCATAGAGTGGTATCAGTACCTCACTTGATCTTGACTGTATCCCTCTGTTAATGCAATTTAGGATTGCATTGGCTTTTTTGGCTGCCACCACACATTTCTGGCTCATATTTAACTGGTTGTCCACTAATACTCCAAGATCCCTCTCACAGTTACTGCTATTAAGCCTGACTTTACCCACTCTGTACTTTTGGTTTTTCTTGTGTAAGTGTAAGACTTTTCTCTACATTGAATTTTATTTTTTTTAGATAGGTACCACTGTTCAAGTCTGTTGATATCCATCTGGATCTTGAGCCTGTCATCTAGGGCAGGGGTGTCAAACTCATGTCATCATAACAGCGTTACATGACATATCAGGACTTTCTTCCCCTTGCTATACAGGGTGGATGTGGGACCAGCACATGATGCATCCAGCCTGCGGGCCGCAAGTTTGACACTCCTGATATAGGATGTTAGCTATTCCTGCCTGCTTAGTATCATCCACAAAAAAGAAGAAAGAAGAAAAAGAGACCATCTTCTGTTTTCCAATACATCATTCTTTAAAGTTCAAAAGATATGTCAGGAAAATGAATTATTCAGTTAGGTGGTGTTGCATTCTCTAGTACTCATAGAACTGCTGTGTTGCTTGTCACATGCTTGTTAATAACCAGGGGTGGACTACTGGTTTGCACTGGTTTGGGTGAACCAGTTGTTAATTTTATGGCCAATTCGGCAAACCGGCAAATCTCATTCCTGGCTGGCCCCGCCCATCCCACCTCTCCCCTCCCAGGAGTCCCAACACAGCCCATTTTGGATCATAGGTGAGTGCCGGGCAAATGCAGAAGCTCAAGGAGGGTGAAAAATGGGCCTCCTGGAAGTTCTGGAAGGCCAGAAACGGGCCCATTTCTGGCCCCCAGAGAGCCTCTGGAGCCCAGGGAGGCCATTTTTGCCCTCCCAGAGGCTCAAGGAAAGCCTCTGGAGCCCAGGGTGGGTGAAAACGGGCCCCACATGGCCTGTTTTCACTCCCAGGGTGGTGCAGGAGGCTGACTAGGCCATGCCTACCCAGCAACCAGGCAGAGAACCGGTTGTTAAATTATTTGATGCCTAACATATTTTAATTTTAAAACATTTGCTATCTTCTGCCCTGGTTTTTAAAAACATGGTTATAGAAGTTCATAGGAAGGGATCTTGGAGGTCTTCTAGTCCAACTCCTCTGCCCAAGGTTTGGAACCTTGCTTGGAAAATATTCACAGTTAGTATTCATTCATTCTGTGGGGAATAATATGCTGCCTCTTCCTTGGCAGTACTGCAACTAGTTAGCATTGTGATTGGTGAGGGAATCATCAATGCTGGTACTCTGTTCCTCCCCAGCACAAACAGAAAAGGTGGTAAGATTTTTTTGCTAAGTTGATTGGTCAATTGATAGCAACCAGGGGTTGAGAATGAAGGTCAGAAAAAGCAGTTGCCGTCCTTTCATTTATCTTGTATGGTGAGGCTAATTTGAGGCTAAGATGATACTTGATGCTAGAAGGATCAGCACTTCTTGTGGTGCAGAGCCAGGAATACATTGTTTTACACCGAGGTATATTGGATCTGGGTTGCATAGCAAATGAGTTGAGTGTGTCTATTATGTATATGTTAGAGAGCCTGCCAGCTATGCCTTTGTACCAAAGATACAAAAAGGCATGTAGATATCAGTCCATAAGTATCCATGAAATTAACTGGCAATCAGAAGACATTATGAAAATATCTTAATTTCTCAAAAACTACAATTTCAACTGGAAAATTTTGACATCTTAGATCAAGTCAAATCCAAAACAGCTAGGGGCTTCCTAGCAGTTCCAAAGTAGCCATCAACAGGCCCACAGAGATAAACCATACCATTTAAAATATATAATCAAAAGTCTAGGGAACAATCAGCCCAGATCACACCATTACTTAGATGAGCAGAAAACAGCATCAAGTAATCAGGAAAGAAACAATAGAGCTGATTTTTTTTCATCATGATCCTCACTATGATACCATAATATCAGTGGCGGATAATTATAATGTCAAAAGCATGAAGAAAATAGAAAATGGTAGATTAAATTATTAAAAGCTGACAGCTATTTGAAAATCCTAACACAAAATGGGACTCCAACTACTTCTCTCTTTAATCCTTACACAATTTTAATATGGCCCACCTACCAGAAAAAGCCTTATTCAATGGAGCTAGCAGGGTATATTCTTCTTCTGGCCGTAGAGATGCAGCCAAGCCAAGCTGAGCCACCAAGTCCTTGAAGGTAGCTTGTTGGGGGCCAGCAAGTTCCATAACTTGTTTAGCTAAAATTGAAAATAAAACGGGAAACAGAGGTTTGATTTGCTTCAAAGTTCTCACTACACAGATAAATATTTCATATAAAATTTAAGGAATTATAGTTATCAATTTTGGCTATATATCATGACTCTCCTTAATTGAGACAAAAATTAGATCACCTGTTGGTCCAGTCTGGTGATCAATAATATGAAAATTATGAGATTGAATTTACTCCTGCTTCACTTACCAGAATCAGGAATAAGCACTTGATCTATGAGATGAATGACACCATTACTTGTCACAATATCTTTTCGGTTCACCATTTTGACTCCATTGATTGACAAGCTTTCACCATCACAGCCAATTTCAATTGTATTCCCTTCCAAGGTCTCAAAGACTGCACCACCCATGATGGCTTCAGAACACTGAAGAGTATTTAAAATGTGGAACTTTATCAGAGCTGAATAGGAAAGAGAACAAAAAGACCCATGCTCCAATGAAAAACAAGTTATCATATTGAAGTATTGCAGTAATTTGGCTGTCCTCTCCTCAATTCTGCCCCATCATAAACAGCCCTAAATGGAGCAGAGACACACTGATTGGTCAAAAGTTATGTAGTCAAGTAGCAAACATCTAAGTCCATCATCTAAACACATTCATGATCTGATTTTTTTCCCGTCTTAGAAAAAAATAATTTGCACATTTATCACTCACCAGTTGTTCTGCAAGATGGGAAAGTAGCTTATCCCATCCCCCATTCCCTCCTTTTCCCTAGAATGGGGATTACATCTGAAGGCTTTTTAGTTACATTTAACACACAGATTTGTTGAACTGGGTATCCTTTGGTTATGGACAGCTTGTATCCATATCCAGGCCCTGAGGGGGGTCCCCCTATCCTTAGTGTGGCCTACTGGGTTATCTAAAGCCTGCCTCCATGACAGATCCTGGGATCCTGAGAGGTGGCACTGCAAGAAGAAGGGGGGTTTTAATATTTATAAATCTAAGGGTTTTAAAGGGGCGCTTTAAAATTTTATTTCTGTAAATTATTTAAAGGGGCTAGGGAGGAGGGTGGATGATAGACTTGGGCGGAAAACTGGGGGGGTTCCGCCAAGTCACTCCCCAGCTCCATCCAGGTCAGAAATGGATCACGGTGGTGAGGGGGTGGGGGTTGGGAGCTTGGCGGCCCAGGGGGATGGGGTGGGGGTTAGGATACCAACGGTGATTGGACATGGTGGGAGGTGGATAGGTCAGGGGCCATATTCTGTAACGGGAGCGCGCTCCCGCTATTTACAAGCGGTGGTGCGCTCCAACTCCCATGTACCTGCCTGCTCCCCTGGGGGCGCAGGAGGTCAGGTACCTGGGCTCGGGCTGGTTTATGTGAATGCCAGGTCCATGGTTAATAAAGCTCCCCTCCTCAATGATTTGATTGGAGAGGAGGCCGCGGATCTGACTTGCATCACGGAAACCTGGTTGGGACTGGAGGGAGGTGTCCCTCTGGTTGATTTGTGCCCACCATCTTTCCAGGTGCTTCACCAGCCAAGGGCCCGGGGTAGGGACGGGGGAGTGGCTGTTGTCATCAGGGAGACCTTATGTCCGAAGGAGATCACTGTCCCGCAGATAGGCGGATGTGAGCTTCTCCTCATGAAGTGGGGCCCGGGGGGTCAGTGGGGCTTGTTGCTGGCATACCTATCTCCCAGCTGCTTGGCAACGGCTCTGCCCGAACTGCTCGACCTCCTCTCGGGGGTGGCGGTGGAGTTTCCCAGGCTTGTGGTCCTGGGGGACTTTAACCTGCCTTCCCTGGGGGAGGGGTCGGGGTTAGATGGAAGTTCATGGCCTCCATGGCGGCCATGGACCTGACCCAGATAATACAAGGCCTGACCCATGAGGGGGGACACACACCAGATGTAGTTTTTATCTTGGGACAGTGGTATAATGGTCTGGGGGGGAGCGCCAACTATTCACCCCTGTCATGAACAGACCATTATCTCCTTCAGCTGGTCTTCCATTATCCCACTCCCTGCCACTGGGAGGCAGAACTGACAAGGTGGTTCTGCCCCAGGCACCTGATGGACCCTGAACGGTTCCAGATGGCACTTGGACCATTACCTACCTCCCTGACCCACAACTCGGCCGAGGCCCTAGCGGAGGCCTGGCAACAGACTGCCTCTGGGGTGCTCGACCGGGTTGTCCCCTTGCAGCCCTTAACCTGGTGCAGATCCCAGTTAGCCCCCTGGTTTACCACAGAGCTGTGGGAAATGAAGCGTCGGAGGAGGGGCCTAGAGAGCAGTTGGAGGTCCTCCCAGTCCAAATCTGACTGATCCAAGTTAAGGTCCTTTTCCAGGACCTATGTGGCAGCGATGGGAGTGGCGAAGAGATCTTACCTCTCCACTCTCCTCGCACCCGCAGATAATTGCCCGGCCACCCTGTTCAGGGTCACCCGCTCCCTCCTTAATCAGAAGGTGAGGAAGGACCCTTTGCAGGGGCGGGCCGAGGAGTTTGGTCAACATTTGCTGGATAAGATCGCTCAGATCCAGGCTGGTCTGGACACCAACTGGCTTGAGTCAGATGCAGAAGCAACGACGAGTCTTGTTGATATCATCTGGGATGAGTTCAACCCTGTGACTTCAGATGCAGTGGACAGGATTATGCAGTGGCTGTGTGCCTCCACGTGTTTATTGGACCCATGTCCCTCCTGGCTGGTATATGCCACCCGGGAGGGTACACGTGGCTGGCTCCAGGCAGTTTCCAACACTTCACTGCGGGAGGGGTTCTTCCCTACTGCCTTGAAAGAGGCGGTGGTGAGACCCCTTCTCAAGAAGCCTGCCTTGGACCCAGCCAATTTAAACAACTTTCGTCCCATCTCCAACCTTCGCTTTCTATGTTCTAAGATATCAGATGAATTATTGATAGGTTAGTAATGATTTCAGAAGTTTGAGTTAGGCACTGGGAGATCTGTTAATTTGGATTTTTCCCCCTTACTAACAGGGAGGAGTTGTTAGAAGATAGTGGGAGCCACTTTCTTTTTTAAAGAGAAAACAATAATTGCCATGTGAGAAACCATAAAAGCAAAGATGCAGCCAGCTGGATTTCTAGAAAGAGGTATTAAGGGTGGTGCAACCTCAAAACATCTATGAGAACAAAAACTAGGAGTCATCCAAAGGAGCCAATATGGTTGAATAGGCAGCTCATGAAGGAACTAAATTGTAGAAGGAAGGATGGACTAGAGCAGGGGTGTCAAACTCACAGCCCCCAGGCCAGATGTGTCATATGCTGGCCATGCCCACCCCATTTTAGTGAAGGGGAATAAAGTCGCAATGTTTCACACGATGACAACGTGATGCCGTGAGTTTGATACCCCTGGACTACAGAGAAAATCTACACAGCTTTAGCTTGGAAATGTAGGAATGAAGTAAGACAACAAAGATAAAAAGCAAGCTAAGGCTTAGCAAGATAGGCAAAATCAAGTAAGAAGGATTTCTTTAGTTATATCAGTAACACAAAGAAAACAGGATTTTTATTTTGGACTATTTATTCCAAATGGACACATCTTAATAGATGGTCAGGAGGAAGCAACATACTCAGTCCCTGTTTTGTCTTTGTCTTTCAAAACAGGTTTGGTATACCGGTTAGGGCAACAGGCTATAAACTGGGAATCTGTGAGTTCTAGTCCTGCCTTATACATGAAGCCAGCAGGTGTCCTTGGGCCAGTCCAAGGAAGGAAGCAATAACAAACCACTTCTAAAAATCCTTGCCAAGAAAACTGCAGTGGTCCAGGATTTTTAAAAAATGTCAAAGGCATAAATATTGAATTACTTACTTTACACCCATAAAAATGTGATTTTGTAGATTAGGAATGAATATAATAAGGAATTACAAGTTAGTAGGAATGAAGTAAAGCTAATCTGAACACCTCAAATTCCCAAGCAATATATTGTAGAATATTGAAATAACTGGTGGAAAAGCTGCCAGGAGCTCTTTCAATTGTCTGGGAGTAGTCCTGGAGAACTGGGAAGTACCAGAAGATTAGAGAAGAGCAAAAGTGCTCTCCCTTCAACAATGAAAAAAGAGTAATTATTAACCAGTGAACCTTACATGATGAAAAAAATAAGATCGCAATCTGGCGCGTAAGAAAACTGGACAGTGAGCAATAAAAAAGTCTTTCAATTGAAAGAGGAAATATGCTGCAAATTGTTGTTCCTATGTATTCTGCACTGATAAGATCCTACCTGGAGTACTGTGCAAAACATTTCCAGATTGATTTTGGCCAGGTTGTCAAGTTCAAAGGAGAATACAAATGAACAGAGGAATAAATAAATGAATAAATGAATAGAGGTCAGGCTGAAGGAACTTGAATGTAGAATGTAGACATCAGACTGGCCCCAGGCTGCTCCCTAGGAAAGAATGACCCTTAGTTGTTAGGTGTTAGAGAAAAGGTACTTTTATTAGAGGTGCTAAGGGCAGCATGAGTGAGGCAAGCTTTGAAGGAAAACTGTGTGAAAATCATATATTGAAAGCAATCCCCAATGTCCAAAACTCTCCCCTGTGAGAGTAGTCCAATCAGGTTCTGTTCTGATGTTTTGGGAAACCAGTGCATCAGACACCGTTGTAACTTCCTCTTGCAGTGCCAGCATCCTTGAAGGCAGGAAGATGACAGTAGAAATTTAGATTTAGGGATACAAGATAGCTATGTTCAAGCTACAGTGAACATGATCAGGAATTATTTTTCCTTGCCACAAAAAAATCAGTTCTAAAACTAATGGAATCTACCAACGTTTTATTTATAACAGAATAATAGAGTTGGAGGGGACCTTGGAAATCTTCGAGTCCAACCCCCTGTTCAAGCAGGAAACCTATATCATTTCAGACAAATGGCTGTCCAGTCTCTTCTTAAAACCCTCCATTTTCACTTTAATTAAAAGGAAAACCGTCTTGATTATTTACTAAGGAAGCTTGTGGTCTTGCTATCTTTGGAGGTGCTTTACATGAGATGGGTAAAGTACATCTCTGATATGGTTTCATTAGTTTTCCTGCACATTAGAAGGGTTGGATTAGATTATACTTGTGATGGCTTCCAACTCCAGAATTCTATGAACTGATTCCAGTATAACATGCATCCAAAACTGAACAACTCAATATGGAGCTTTAGATATTCTGATTTATGGCAAATGCATTGGTATTAGTCATAGTTACTAATAAAATATGCATTGTGTGATAGGTATGACATGTTTTAGCATTGTATTTTTACTTTTGGTAATTTAATTATCAAGTAATTTTGAGTAAGTTACTGTAATACCTTCAGAAGCCACCTTGTCTCTCATTATTCTTTCCAAGATTCCACGTGGAAGTTTCTCAAAAGCTTCATTAATAGGTGCAAAAAGTGTATAATGCCCGGGCTTCCCTAAAGTTTCCATTACATCAGATGTAAAGGCAGCAGCCTATGAAAAATAGGGAATAAAAAATCTTTTAAACTCTTATGCAAAAACTAATAGTATAGTTATATTTTGACATCATACCAAAATACATTGTAATTAATTGTACTGAAAAATTTTCTTAGCATAAAATATAATACATAAATATTGCAAGATGATATATTTGTATACATGAAAATTGTATGTTACTTGAAGTAATCCTATTGAATTGTGACAGATTTTCTTTTGTGTAGACCTGAAATTAGCAGAAGCGAAATCAGAACTACTAAACAGAACTTTCTAAGATCTTGGGAACTGGAGAACTACCAGAAGACTGGAAAATAGCTGATGTCGTTCCCATCTCAAGAAAGGGAAAAACAGATCCAGGAAACTATAGACCAATCAGCCTGACATCAATACATGGGAAGATCCTAGAAAAGATAAGCAAGCAACAGGTCTGCAAACAACTACAAGCAGAAAAAGTTACAACCAGTAGTCAACATGGGTTTGTCAAAAACAGATCATGTCAAACAAACCTTATTTCATTCTTTGACAAAGGGACTAAATAAAGGGACCAGCAAAATGCAATGGACATAGTATACTTGGACTTCAATAGGGCATTTGACAAAGATCACAACTTACTTCTTGCTAAATTAGAAATGTGAAATAGACTGAATCACCAACAAATGGATTTATAACTGGCTGACAAATCACACACAACATGTAGTCCTTAATGGAACTATATTTACATGGAGGGAAGTAAGCAGGGGAGTTCCCCAAGGTTCTGTATTAGGCCCAGTACATTTTCATAAATGATTTAGGTAAGGGGATAAAGGAGGACTCATCAAATTTGCAGATGACACTAAGCTGGGAGGAATAGCCAACACTTCAGAAGCAGGGGGGGATTCCACAAGTTTGGACCAGTTCTATAGAACCGGTTGTTATGATTCTGCGCAGTTCGGAGAACCAGCAAATTGTGCCCCTGGCTGGCCCTGCCCCTCTCTGCCCACCCCGCCCTTCCCCTCCCAGTCAGTCCTTATCGCGCATGCACGACATCATGTGCATGCCTGTCATCTCTGACTGCATTCTCCCCTGCCCAGTCACTCTTTAAGGTATTTCCCAACAATCAGCTGTTCCAACGATCAGATGTGCCGGGATCCGCTCGCTGTCTTACTGCTTCGCTGCACGCTCTGTTTTTTTTGCCTTCATGGGCCTCAGGGAAGCCTCCTGAGAGCAAAAACGGCCCCCCAGGAGGCTTCCCTGAGGCCCAGGAGGCCAAAAAATGGAGCACATTTCCATTTTTCATGGAGCCCATGCTCCATTTTTTGCCTTGCTGGGCCTTAGGGAAGCCTCCTGGGAGCAAAAACACCCTCCTAGGAGGCTTCCCTGCAGCCCAGGAAGGCAAAAAATGGAGCATGGAGGGATGCTGCATGCCCCCCCCTCCTGCACTCCATTTTTTCCTTCCTGGGCCTCAGGGAAGCCTCCTGGGAGAAAAATGCCCCCCAGAAAGCTTTCCTGAGGCCCAGGAGGCAAAAAAAATGGAGTGCAGGGGGAGAGTGCTGCAAAAAGAAGAAGCCATGCCCAGCCAGTCACATGGCCATTCCCACCTAGCCACGCCCACAGAACCGGTAATAAAAATATTTGCATTCCACCCCTGCTCAAAAGATCATGATCCAGATGGATGTCAACAGCCTTGAACACTAGGCCCTATCTAACAAAATGAAATTTAACATAGAGAAAAGCAAGATCTTACCCTTAGGGAAGGAAAAGCAAAAGTACAAGCACAGACTAGGTGAAACCTGGCTCAATAGTAGTAACTGAGAGAGAGATCTTGGAATCCTAGTTGACAACCATCTAAACATGAGCCAACATTGTGCAGCAGCAGCCAAAAAAACCTAATACAATACCAGTTGCATTAACAGAGGGATAGAATCAAGATCACACAAAGTAATAGTACCACTTTATAAGGACCAGTTTTGGTCACCCCAATACAAAAAAAGATCTTGAGATTTCGGAAAGAGTACAGAGAAGAGTAAGATAATTAGGGGCCTAGAAGCTATAATATACAAAGAATGATTGCAGGAACAGGATATACCTAGTTTAGTGAAAAGAAGCACCGGGAATGACATGACAACAGTCTTCCAATACTTGAAGGGCTGCCATAAGGAAGAGGGGGTAAACTTATTTACCAAAGCACCTGAAGACAAGACAAGAAACAATGGGTGGAAACTAATCAAGGAGAGAAGCAATCTGGAACTAAGGAGCAACTTCCTAACAGTGAGAACCTTCGACCAGTGGAACTAATTGCCTTCAGAAGTTGTGAGCGTCCCATCACTGAAGGCTTTTAACAAGAGACTGGATAGCCCTTTGCCAGAAATAGTATAAGTCACATGCATGAGTAGGGAGTTGGACTAGATAACCTCCAAGGTCCTTCCAACTCTTACTGTTAACTTCATAAGTTTATGCTTTAGGTAGGAGAAGAAAAGGGTAGAGGAACTTCTTTTTCCATTGTGTGCATATCAACATTCCGTAAAGCAGCTAAATGCACTATTGAAAAGAGCATATTTCTTTGCTAACTAATACTTCTGGAAGTGATATCTTCTGGTATCTCCTGCATTATCTGTTGAAAGTTCCCAATGTTTCTGTTCATGCTAGTCAGGTTTCAAACCTACATATCTTTCCTTTCTTTATTTGCAGATAAATTAGATTAGTTAAATAACTTGAGTTAGCTTTCAAAAGCCATATGGAAATAAAATATGTATAAGTAGTCTTAGGCTTATGATTACAATTGAACCCCAAATTTCTGTTACTAAACAAGGCAATTGTTAAGTAAGTTTTGCCCCATTTTGCAACTTTTCTTGTTAACTGCAGTTGTTAAGTTAGTAACATGATTGTTAAGTGAATTTGGCTTCCTCGTTGACTTTGCCTATCAGAAGTCAGAAAAGATCACATGACTTCAGGGTATTGCAACCGTTATAAATGTGAAGCAGTTGCTAAGAGTCTAAATTTTGATCACATGACCATAGGGATGCTGCAATGGTCATAAGTATGAAAAACAGTCATGTCATCTTTTTCAGTGTCATTCTAACTTCAAACGATCACTAAATGAATGGTTGTAAGGTGAAGACTACCTGTAGTGACAAGATCTGCCATAATTGGGGAAAGGAAAAGACACCTGGAAAGCCAATAAACACACACACACACACACACACACACACACACACACAGTGTTTCCCCAAAACTAACACCTTATTTTCTTTTAGACTTGCAAATAAGCAGGATGATGCCCCAAGGCCCAACCTCTGCATGGACAACCCCCGCACGGACAATGTGACAAATGGGCTCCCTCATAGCGCTTCCTCTCTGGGCCTCGCCTGCCTTGGAAACCAGGAATCCTGGCTTGCAGCTGCACTGGTATGTTGGACCTCATGCTGCAAGGCTTGTTGTGCCATTGCGCATGCGAGTGGTGGCACTGCTGTGAAGTTCAACATGCTGGCACAGCCATGAGCAGCAGGATGCCAGCTGCGCCGATGTGATGAAGCTTGTGGTGGTGGTGCCATTCACGCGTGCAATGCCACAACAAATCTTGCAGTGTCCTGCTCCAAGAGGCTGCGCTGTCATGACGAGTCTCACAAATACTCATTTCTGACAGAATTTGGAGGAGAGAAAGACTTCTGCTGCTTCTCTTGCATGCAGCCAAAAGTTTGCAAAAGGCAGGAAGGCAAAATGCTAAACTCTACCCATACCCACACCTTGTGTATGGGCTGCCCCCAACAAGCACCAAGTCTGGGTTAGGGTTAGGAAAAGTCCAATGTGGCCCCGCCTACATCCACTTCACCTTTGGCAGGGTAGACCATGCCCACAGAACTGGTAGTAAAAAAAATTGAATCCCACCACTTCAGCAGGCGCTAGAAGGGCATTGTCCCAAAGCCTCCCCATCACTTGGTTTGAGGTGACAGTGCCCGGCAGGTCCAGGTGTGCAGGCAGGCGGGTGGAGTGACTGCATGGCTTGCTCAAGTTGCAAACAACCCGAGGATTTGGGTGGCATTTACGTGGCTGGGATGCCTGCAGGATCCCTGGCTTCCGAGGCAGGTGAGGCCCAGAGAGGAGGCTGCAAGGGAGCCCATTTCTCATGTTGGCTGTGCTGGAGTTGCCCACACAGAGGCCAGGCCTTGGGGCACCACCCTGATCAGGCACAGAGATGGAGACAGGGGAAGATCACTCTCCTTACCCAGTTGCCTACCCTCTGCTGTTTTCATCAAATGTGTGTGTGTGTGTGTGAGTCAGAAAAAGAGAGAGGGAGAGGGAGAGGAGAGAGAGAGAGAGAGAGAAATGGCAGAGTAGAAACCCTTTCAAACAGCATTGCCTGCAATTCTTGTTACTCCCTGCATCATTTTTTTCTCTCTCTCTCATTTTCTCTCTCTCACACACACAGACATTTGATCGCTTGACAGGGACAGGCTGCACTTTGCTTCTATCATAAGCACGTGCTTCCCACAATCTTCCACAATTGCCTGTCCTTTTCTTAAGCAGCTGGCTGGAGGCGGGGGTGATTCTGATGGACCACATGGCTTTCTGCCTCATCATAGCAGCAGCCTAAGCAACACCTGAGGTCCAGGCTTGGTGAAGCACAAACCGTGGTTGCCTCCTGCTCCATAGCCACAAGGTAAGCTGCAGAACAGAGGGACCCTTAACTGCAAGGTTGCCTAGCCCTGTGCACTGCTAGCAAAAGTGCACTGGAAATATATTCAGGCACCAGAGAGACAGAATTCCAGGCCGTCCTGGATCAGCTGATCAGCGGTTAAGGGGCCCAACAACCTTGAGATGACTGGGGAAAGGAAGGGCTGCCTCCTGTGATCACCCCTTCACTAGGGCTTATTTTTGGGTAGGTTGTATATTAGGCACACACCAAACCATCATATATGTGTGTGTGTATCTATGTCTGTGTGTGTGTGTGTGTGTGTGTGTGGGATTCAAATTGTTTTACCACTGATTCTGTGGGCGTGGCTTGGTGGGTGTGCGCTTGCGTGCACACGAGCCTTGCATGCATGTGTGGCAAATACACGCTTCACGCATGCGCAAAGGCTTTCCTATTGACCTTCTCCTACACTTAACAGCTGACACGCAGCAATCCGCTGTGCCGCATGATGCAGCTGAGCTTCAAAAGCAGGAAATAAAGGTCAGTATGGAGCAGGGGCCAGCAGCTGATCATTGGAGAGAACCAGTTTGCTCCCAGATGATCTTCGGAGCTACTGGTAGAATCCCATCTCTAAGATACACACAGAGAGAGAGAGAGAGAGAGAGAGAAGAAAAACTGAACAAAAAGCAAAGAAAAAAGTATTGCAAATATAAATAGCAGACTTGCTATCAGGTGCAAAGAATCAGGGCCATTTGTTAAGTTGCAGTTCAGATTTATTGCTCAAACCTATACATAAGAATCTTGTAGACACCTGAACAGAGAATAAAATTTATTTTCTATGTCCCAAAAATAAAAAATCTTGTCAACTAAAATTCGGTACTAAATTAACATCAGATAAGGGTCACCGGAATTCAAGAGAAGCTGGTCTTAGATCATTTGTGGAAATGTAAAAATGCTAGACTGATGATTTGCTTAACTCCACCCTCAGTTCTGTCTACTCTTCTCCTACACTTGCAAATTTAATCAATATTCTAACACTGAAAATTGATCAAGATATAGTCCATTAATTTCACTCCTTCTCTTCAGTATAACTTTCTCTATTGTATAAAAACTTTCATTAAAAAAATTCCAAGAACAATCTAAACTGTGACAAACTGTGACAAAATTAACACATTCCTTTATTTTATAACAAAAGGTCATGGCAAAATCTAAATTAGATAGTTGATATCTAATATTGCAGTTCTGTTCACAATGGCAAAGACCGATTCCTTCTTTTCAACCACTTTAAGGAAAGAAAAGCAGATGATAAAAATATTCCCAGTTTGTCTGCGGAACAGGATGCGCTTTCAGTACAACACAAGGAAGATTAGACTAAGCTCCATTCATTAGACAGCTTTAGAAATTGTTGAATAATTCATTCCCTCAGCTATGTTTAATGGGCTTTTTAACTAGTAGATTGAGTAGGAGCATATAATGTTTTTAGAGAGGGATACAATATGGCATCACACATTTGCATTTTAGATTATCAAAATGTAGCTTCTGTAGCTCAAGAGGAATGAGGTTCAGATTTGTCAGTGGGAAGATTATATTTTATTTACAATATCACTTGATACTACTAATTCTGGAAAATCAACAGTTTTCTACATAATCTTTTCTACCACTGGCCTAATAATAGATCTTGGTGGGAGGATTAATTAGCAGTCAAACTACTTTTATTTTTTAAATAGTATTTTACTGTACTATCTTCTTCCACTACATGCAATTTAGCTTGATTTTTACTTATATATGCCAACTATTTTAAAAGACAAGATTCAAAGAAAATAAGATTAAATAAAAGCTTACTCTGAGAGATGAAAGATCATCATCAGATTCAATGAAGTCTTGAATAGTATTGCCAACTGGAGTTAGCACACGATCAATTACATGAACAACACCATTTGTAGCAATTTGATTGCCATGGGTGATTCGGGCACAATTAACAGTCACAACCTAATTGGGAGAAAGCATGAATTAATGTTTGCATTAATTTGGCTTCCCAACTTTTACCAAACAAGCTTTACATAGTCTTTTCTTTCAATTAATTTTATAACTTGCTTATGAAACTTGTGCTGTTTGTTTTTAAAAGTTCAGGGAACCATTTATCATATTTTTGGACTGTAAAACACTCTAGACTATAAGACACTTTTGGGAAAGAAAACAAGAAAAAAACCTGCAATTTGCCTCCTGCCTCCTAGAATACCAATGATCAGCTATTCCAGACTGCGGGGATCACTGCCACCCATTGGTGCTGCTGCCTCCCTTTGCTGCTGCCACCTATCACCGCCTCCATGTGCCCCATTTTTGGCCTCTGCATATCTCGTTTTTGGTTTCCATGTTCTCCATTTTCAGCCTCTGTGCATCCCATTTTTGGCCTGTTCCAGGTGCCTGTAACAGACTGAAAATGGGATGCACAGAGGCCAAAAATGGGGGTGCGGCAGCCGAAAACAGGACACACAGAGGCTGAAAATGGGGCACACGGAGGCGGCGATAGATGGCAGCACTGATGGGTGGCACTGGCGCTGATGGGCGGTGACAATCCCCACAGCCTGGAACAGTTGATCATCGGTATTCCAAGAGGCAGATCCAACCACCAATTAGCTGCTCATGCTAAATCAGGCTGTGCTGAAGCTGACCAGGCTGTTTGCTGTTTGCTGCAAGGAGGCAAATTGCTGGGAGGCAGAGGCCGAAGGGTGGCGGCCGGTAGGTGGGCGGGGCTTCAGCAACATTTGCTCTATAAGACACACAGACATTTCCACCCACTTTTTTGGAGGGGAGTGCGTCTTATAGTCCGAAAAATATAGTAGCTGGAAAATATTTTGCAACATAGCCCTTTAAGTTACATTTCATTTTATGTGACTGAAAAAGTTATAGCAATCATGATTACTGAACTGCTTTCATGTAGATTGTTGTCTGAGTACTAATCCAAGGATTCTAGTAGGAAGTGTAAATTAATTAGGATCAATGAAAGTTTAGCAGCATTTGAAGTGCATCAACACCGTGTCCATGGGACAATTAATAAATACCAATAGAGGTGCCCTCAAATGAAGTTCTTTGGACACCATTTTTATATATTTTAAACACACTGGAGTTTTAAAATATTGTTATTTTTGATTATTTTCTATTTTTGAAAATCATCTTAACATAATAATACATGACATCTTATATGAACAAATTACTCATATGAATTTCAAGGGAAATTTAAACTGAAACACTGAATCTTAGATCTCTTTTCAAAATGTATGATGTAAATGGTACAAGCCACATCCTATTGTTCATTTATGTTATACAAATAAGCTTACCCCATTGGGATAGTGATTTACATGCAGTTTTTGATTGTTGTACATAGACACCAGAGTCATGCTATTCCGAAGGTCCTTTGTCAACATCCGTTTGTTTACCATATGATTGTGGAGAGCATTATACAGTTCGATGTTTACATTCTCAATCAGACCATTGTAGATTTCCTGGAGGCAGTGGAGTTGAATTCAGGTAGATATTCCATTAATTCCATTATTTCAGTTAACTAGTGAGATATTTTTGACTATTTTCTGAATTTTCTGACTTACCAGCCTAGTAGTGATTTCATTGACATAGCCAGTACTTGGCAACAATAACAAGTGGCTAAATATTTCCTTCTTCCAGGATAGCTTCAGCTTTCTGCTCCAGCCTATGGCCCTGAAATTCTCTGGATACCTCACAATTAAGTACAAAGCAGGCAACCAGACAAGATCAGCCACATGCTACTACTGCTGCCTACTGACTTTATTTCAGTTCTCTACTTCTTCTACTAAGGATGCTCTTCTTACAGCTCATTTTCTTGGTAATCGTTATATTTTTATATCCCCTTTTTTCCATCTATCTTTTCTCCTTCAGAAAAAGTTTATTTATATTCATCCCCCCCCACCTTTTCTATTCCTCCTTACCTCATTAGCAAATATTTTCTTAGATCAACCTGCCATAATACTTGCCAACTCAACAGTGTCCTTCATCTCATTATTATTCCACTGTCAGAAACTGTGCAGTCTCTTAAGCTTTGTCCTCTTCAATTTACTTTACACCTAGCTTCTTATATTCATTTAATGCATCAATGCTGGGTAATTGGAAAAGCCTGAAAACCAGGCAAAACAAGCCTTTACTGGGCATTCTCTCCATTTCAGCATTAATTCCATTTTCTAAGATATAATGATAACCTGAGGGAGGATCATGGGCTCTCCCTACATAATTTTAGGGCTTTTCGCACAGGAATCAGCAATTGAGGAACATAATCATAATTTTACTTGTTACATGGTACATTAGGAAAGACATGATAGGTTGTCACAATAATACATTTTTATTACAATAAAATAGACTAGAAAACGGATTTTCTGCAGCCTAGTCCTGTGAATTTGAAAGTCTGCCTTTCTGAAGCCAGAAGTTGCATTCTAGAAGCTACTGTGAAAACCCAACTTTAAGTTACTGTTCCAGCCTCATGCCTGCAATGCCAAACACTGATTATTTAGAGTTATGTGCGTGTCTGCAAGTGAACTTGCGAATATATGTGTATAAAGTTAACCAGAATCAATAGTTCCAATAATATGTATAAAAGCTGAGTTTTAATGTTTCTTCATTCATAATTTATTCATCTATGAATTTCTTAGCATTAAACTTTTTAAAAAAATCAAAATTAATATAATTACACGATCTAAAAGATTCCAAGCTTCATTGCTTGGTGCAAAGAATGTGTAAGAGCCAGGTCCTTCAATTTCTTCCTTCAGTTTCGACATCTCAGAATAACGTTGAGTGGAGGTAGCTCCTATAATGCCCAAAGTGCCAAATATGTGATCTATTGGAGCCACTGAAAAAGAAAAATAACTTATACTAGTTATCAAATCCTTTTCTAAATTAGTTGCTCTTTTTCTAGTGAATTATTAATGGAATTTACTAAAGTATTAAATTGCTTCCTGTTTTAATGCCCAGCTTTTAATGCAAATAAAGTTCCTTAGGATCTTTTGTGTTGATCAATGACTTGAGTAACCCAGGATTTCTTCTGGCCTGTGAAATTCAAGGAAGTAGACAGGGAACTATTTTAGATTATCCTCTGCTATGTGCAAGCTTGATCTGTGCTTATCCTGGTCAAACTTGCACATGGCAGAGGATAATCAAACATTCTTTTTATCATGTCTATAAAGCTGCTGAACCATCCAACAGAATAATATCACCAAATTGCCAAGAATACCCAACTTTAAATCAACATTTCAGGCTGTAGGGGAGATGCCACTGAGGTCTCACAGTGTCTTGTAATTGACAGAATTTCTGTCAGAAGTAGAATTGAATTCTGACATAGTTCAAGTACAGTTTGTACATCAAAGCTCTCCATCAATAGCTATGTTATCTCTGGACAAGCAGGCATTACCTTTGAAAGAACAGATTCATGATCTGGGATTCTTCTGAATTCATGGCTTCTGCTACCTAAGAAGGCTTTGGCTCTGCTTTGGCACCCATTATGACCCTACTTAGCACAAGGTGCCCTAGGTAATTCATGCACTAATTACCACCAGTTTAGTCTACTGAAATACATTTCACATGGGACCTTTCAAAAATGCTTAAAAGTTTCCAACATTGAGAACATACTACATACTGACTACCAATTAGTTTCCAGGTACATTTTTTTTACATAGATGGCTTGGCACCTGTGCACTTACAAGGCTGCCTACTCCAATATGAATTGCCTTGACATATTAGATCATCTAGAGGGAATCTATTCCTAATGTTTTACCATTGGGAAATAAAGAAGCTGAAGTAATGAGACTGTTTGTGGCAACACCAATAATCCAGAATAAGTTTTTCTTCATTACAGGAAGAAAAATAGAGTTTTTCTAGGGCATCTTTTAATTTCTTTCAAGGCAGTCTTTTATTTCTGTATATGTCTTAAATATAAAATATTTAGAAATACATTGGGTATATTAAATAGTTCCATGATAATACCTGCAGGACATCCTCGTTCTCCTTCCATCTTCATATAGCCAGGGCAGCATTCATATAAAACAGTTCTGCAGAGTACCAATGCAAGATTATTTTATCTTCCAATGTCTTAATATTTATTTAGTATCACTTTTAATGTAAACATATTTGAAGTGGATTAGAGGAGTTATATAGAATATATAAAAATATAGAATATATAAAATATATAAAAACAAAATACACAATACAAAACTATATTTAAGCAACAATAAGAACAGGTGCATTAAAAGTCTGTAATCAGAACAAAAGCTAGGAACAAGAGAGATACACAGAGAAGTAAAAGGCAGTTTAAAAAAGGATTTCCACAAGGAGGATAATTAATCATTATTGAAAACCCTGTATCTGAAATCCCAATAATTTATATTGCACATTTAATTTTCTTCAGAGATGGTCTCTAAGAATTACAGCAAAGCTAGTTTGCAGTATAACAGAGACTTATTTTACTATTTATTAAATAGTATTTTGCTCCCAAATGGGGCATATCATTACTCAGTATCCCTTCAGTACTCTGATTAAGTTCAGGATCATGTCTTGAACAAAAGAACCTCCTAAATTCCAATAGTCATCCTCCTGCAAGTCATTTATCCAATTTCAATTCTATTTTGCAGAAACAGAGTTGGAAGCTATAGTTTTGTATTGCAGTTCTAACATTTTATAGTGACAATCAAAACAAGTCAGTCTTTACTATAGTCATAATAAGTTCAAAATAAATACAGTTTTCAATATATAAATGTACAACTCAAGGAATTCTAGGTTCCCATAACCTAGATTAAGCTTTTATGCGATTCCAGTAAAGATTAACTCTAATCTATAAAATTTGCTCTTTGAAATATATATGCAAGTAGTCCTTGTCCACACAAAATTAATAAAATTATAAGTTATTATTATCATTACAGTTAATAGTCTTGAACAGGACTTACGCTCTCTTTCCACAGATGGTTCCCTGGTACCAGTTCCTGCATGTGCTGAAATATTTCTTATTGGTTCCCATAACTTGCTGGAGAGCACAGACATTTGGCCTGGAAGAAAAAGAAAAGCATCCTTTACAATTTGAATGTTTACTTACTTAAAATATTTATATATTGCCTTTATGGTTGTGAAAGTTGGACCTTTGAAAAACAAGACAGGAAGAAAAATCAACTCATTTGAGGTGTGGTGCTGGAGAAAGCTCCTGCATATTCCTTGGACAGCTAAGGGGACTAGCAAGCAATGGCAGATTCCTCCAAATATACATTTCTCATAACTATTTCTGTGTAAATGTTGAATAGTATAGGTAACAGGATGCAACATTGCTGAGTGCTTTTTCCAATTCTGAACCATTTTGTGTCTCCCTATTCCATTCTTATATTGGCTGCCTGATCAGAGTACAATGACTGAATGAGCTGGATTTGGTGTAGTGATATTCCCAGTACTTTGAGGCAGTTCCAGGGCTTGTCATGGTCAACAGAGTTGAAGGCTTTTGTGTAGTTAATAAAGCATATATAGAAGTCTTTATGGTATTTCTTTGCTTTTTCCATCATCCAATGCAGATTGGCAATATTATCATATATTCTTCTCCCTTTCCGAAATACAAATACTGCTTGTAGATCAGGTAGTTCTCTGTTGACAGTTGGATTCAAAAATTGCTGGATTATCTTCGAGATAATTTTACTCACATGTGATATCAATGCTATGGCTTAGTGGTTGGAACAGCCTTTCATATCACTTTTCTTTGGTATTTGAATAAATATCAACTTTTTCCATTCTTTCACCAGACTTTCACATACTTTAGCGAAGTGGTGTCAGTGCTTTTGTTGGCAGTGGTCTCAGCAACTCAGCAGCAACTCAACTTTGCAGTTAGGCAACTGGTTGAGTGCCCACACTACTTCCTCCTCCAGGATACCTGGTTCCATTTCTGGTAGGTCAGCTTCTCTTCTTATGGCTTGGCCTTGTTTTCATTTATGTAAAGTTGTTGCATAAAGTTGCATATTCCCGTCATCTTTCTCTAAATGCTTGTTGCTCATGCAATTCCTGCCCATCATGTCCTCTGACCATAGCCTTTCTTACCATAAAGGGGTTTCTGGCCTTCTTTACATAAAAGAAACATTCTCTTGTATGACTTCTCATGGCTCCTTTCTGCAGTTTCTTTCATTGTTCAGCCCAGTACTTTTCTTTATATTTTCTTGCCACTTTCTGGAACTTTGCATTTAGTTTTCTCATTTCTTCCCTGTCACCAATGGTGTTTGCTTTTGTTCTCTCTTCTGCAGTCTCTGTTGTAGCTTCTGATCTCCATTTGGCCAATTTCACTGGTTTCTTGTAAGTAAAATATTTTTGGGCAACTTCAGTAAGAGTTATTTTTATTTCTTCCTATAGCTCATCTGGTTGTCTTTCTGTGATGTTGGACAGTTCAAATCTATTAATTTCAGTTGCATATGCTAAAGGAATCTTCTTGACATCAAATTTCTGAATCATGGGTGGTCATTTATGTTCATGGTGGGACCCACAATCTGCACTAGGGAACATTTTCATGGTGAGGCAGGGGTGGGATTCAGCTGGTTCGGGGTCGTTTAGGCAAACTGGATGTTAATTTTACATCCAGTTCGGTGAACTGGTAGTTCCGAAGACCAGCTGGTCCTGCCCCACCCTATCCCTCTTCTCCCAGGAGTCCCTATGCATCTGGTTCTGGCTCCCAGGTAAGTGCAGGGAGGCCTTCTAGGCCCAAAATGGGGCAATGGGGAGTGCAGGCCCCCCATACCGCATTTTGGCTCCCAGGAGGCTGCAGGGAGGCTTCCTAGGCCCAAAACAGTGCGTGGGGGTGTGGTGCACCCCTTTGCACCCCATTTTAGCTCTCCTGAGGCTCCAGGGAGGCTTGCTAGGCCCAAAATGGGGCACGAAGGGGTGCAGCAAAAGAAAGAAAAAAGAGAAAGAAAGAAAGAGGAAGGGATGGGAGAAAGAAAAAGAGGGAAGGAGAAAGAAAAAGAAAAGAGGGGAAAAAGAAAGAGAAAAAGAAAGAAAGAAAGAAAGAAAGAGAGAGAGAGAGAGAGAGAAGGGAGAAAAAGAAAGGGAAGGAAGGGAGAAAGGAAAGAAAGAAAGAAAGAAAGAAAGAAAGAAAGAAAGAAAGAGGGAGGGAGGGGGAAGGGAGAAAGAAAGGGAGAACGAGGGTAGGGAAGGGAAAGTGAAGGAGATATGGATGGATGGATGGATGGATGGTTGGATGGATAGATGGTTGGATGGATAGACAAGGGGGAGGGAGGGAGAGAAAAAGGAGAGGAAGGAAGGACCACAAACCCTGGCACTAGACACAGATTCAGAGGATGCTTTGAAACAGCACAGCACTCCAGGGCTGGAAGGGAGCTCAGATGTCATCTAGTCCAATCGCCTGCTCCAAGAGCATTGTTAAAGTGAGTTTCTCTCCTTTGGCCCACACAGTCACATGACCACATAGCCATGCCCACCCAGTCACATGACCACATAGCCAAACCATGTCCACAGAACCAGTAGTAAAAAAAATTGAATCCCACCACTGTGGTGAGGATGAAACTTTTCCACTTCATATGGCAAAGTATGTAGTCAAATTGGTTTTGATGCTGTCCATTTGCTGAAATCCAAATGTATAGTTGTTGCTTGGATTTTTCAAATCACATGTTCATTATCCTTAGCTGATGTTCATGACATACCTGACTCAGATTGTTATGGTCCACCAGCAGCCTGCAGAGACGGCAGCAGAATTGGACAGTGGGGAAGAACATGGGCCAGTCCGGGAGTCTGGGGAGGACTCGGATGAGGGTCCTGCATCTGATACAGAGATGGAGCCAGGGCCATCTGGGAGTTATGTGCTGACTCAGGAACCTCCAGAAGCTGACAGCAGCAAGGCAGTGGAACAAGGGGAGCCTGTTCCCAGTGTGTGTGTATGCAGAGCTGCCAGAAGGCAAGAGCAGTTAAGACAAAAGGGGCAACTCGGGAGTAAGGCTTGGAGGTGATTGCCCCTCCTATAAGATATAAAGGAAGTGCAAAGGGACATGAGCCTTTGCAGGAAGCAACATTGTTTGCTCTGTTCAGATTAAACCTTGAAGCTCTGTGTGGACTTTGTACTTCATTTGGCTTTTTACAGTTAATTTGGAACTTTAGTTGTTGGCAGCAATTCAAAGGAGATAAAGGTGGGTGCTTATCTCGAGGGACTGTTTGGGACTCATTATGGGCTGGGAATGAACATAATTCCCAGCACTGAAATAAAAAGAGAGTTCTTTGGACTAAGCATGTGCTTAATTACAGTCTCAGGAAGCCTTGGTCAGAGCACAGATATTCTCCTGCTTCATTTGATCACCAAACTGGGTGTCAGCAACCCACGGCTCTGAGCCACATGTGGCTCTTTGGGCCCTCTGCTGCAGCTCCCTATCCCATCACTGGGTGGCTCTGCCCCTCACCCAGCCTGAGAAGGTAACAGAGATGGTGGGAGATGGAGAAGCAGACAGGGCTGGTTCTCCGGCACCTCACTCTTGCTACTTGTTGGTTCTGGGCATGCCTTCCAGCCTTTGTTGGTTCTGGGTGTGCCTCACAACTGAAACTGGCCTCACTAACACAAGGGCTGGCAGGGTGGGAATGGGATTCAGGAGAAGGGGACATTGAAAAGGGGGACAGGCCTGCAGCACCCAACCACAGCTTTAAGGAGCTCAGGGCAGTGGGAAAAGGGGGCTGGTCCCACTGAACCTCGTACACCCACCCCAGGGGTCATGCTCAGAGAAAGCTGGAGGGCCCGTGCCAAAGACACTTGCCGGTCAGCTGGTTTCCCCCTCCCTCTGTGGGTTTATCTTTCTCCCATGTGCTCTCTCTCTCTCTGTCTCTTCTCCCTTTCTTGGAAAGCCAAGGCTGGGCCAAACCAGAGCTCTCCTTGGGGCTCTTCGCTACTCCTTTTCTTTCTTCTTTTTGGAAATCTGGGCTGGCTGAGAAACAAGCAGGAGCCATGGCAGAGGCTTCTCTTTGGGAGACCCTCCTCCTCCTCCCCCTCCTTCTCCTCTTGCGACCCCCTGGCCAGCTGTGGCGGGGCTGGGAGGGTGTGCACGCATGGGAAGATCCTCCTCAAGTGAGCAGCCACCTGCCCCATGCACGTCTTTACTGAGCTTTGGCCAAGCCCAGCCACTCGCTTGAGGAAGGTCTCCCTACATGTGAGCACCCTCCCAGCCCCACCATAGCACTGCCAAGCCCGCTTGCAAACTCTGCCGAGTGTGGCTCCAACCATTCAGCTTGTGCATCCCTCCCAGCCAGTGCCATTGCTGCAGCAGAGAAGGTGTACATGCTTCCTGCTCTGCTCTTGCCAGCTGGAGGTGAGTCCCTGCCATGGGGGGGAGGGAGAGGGAAGAGGGGTGTCTTCCCAACAGGATGCAGGTTGGAGTTGCCATATTTTGTATGGATCTCCAACACTTGGCTTTGCCTGCCAGCCTCCACTCTCCCTCCACAGCCCAAGTGGTTGGATTCACACAACATGTGAAGCTAGGCAGGAGATAGATAGATGGAGGGAGGGAGGGAGAGATGGAGGGATAGATAGGTAGATGGATGCAGGGACGGATAGATAGATGGAGGGAGGGAGGGAGAGAGACATAGATAAATAGATGGAGGGAGGAGGGAGGGATGCAGAGAGGGATGCAGAGATAGAGGGATGGATGGAGGAATAGATAGATAGATAGATAGATAGATAGATAGATAGATAGATAGATAGATGGGATAGATGGGTAGATACATGGAGCGAAGGATAGATAGAGGGAGGGATAGATAGAGGGAGGGATAGATGCCTGGATAGATAGATGGAGGGAGGGAGGGATAGATAGATGAGACAGAGAGAGAGAGACAGACACAGAAAGATGAGAGAGGGAGAGAGAGAGAGAGAGAGACAGGGAGAGAAAGAGAGAGCAGAGAGAGAGACAGAGAGATACCCATTTCACAGAAAACTGGGAGCCACAAAACCTGGGTAGGCATGGCTGGGTGAGGGGTTCATGTAACTGGGTGGGAGTGATGTCAAGTTGGCCACACCCACCCAGGTTTTGTGGCTCCTGGTGTTTTCTTTTCTGTGGGAAACCGGTCCAAATAGCTCTTTGAGTGTTTAAGATTGCAAACCCCTGACCAAGACCAAACATCCCTGTGATCCCTGTTTCTTCCATTTCTCCCTATTTTGCATTGAAATCTGCAATAATATAGGCAATGTCTTTCCTTGGTGTTTCCTGAATTTCAATTTAGAATTCTTTGATATTATCTACTACTGAGTCCAAGGTAGGAGTGTAAGCTTGCAGAATTGTCATGTTGTGCGGTTTTCTGTTGATATGTATTGCCATTTTCTATCACTGACTGTTCAAAAACCTTCTATGGTTCTGCCAATTTTTTATGCAGTATTGTATAAAAACCATTCCTCTTCTTCTGATAGTTTCATTGTCAGAGTAGTATACCATACCATCACAGTTGAAGAAACCACAGCCAATCCAATGAACTTCACTGATGCCTAGTATATCAATGTTGAGCCTATTCATTTTTTCTTAACAATGTTCAAGTTTTCCTAGATTTAAATCATTGACATTCCATGTTCCTAATTTGAAGATCTTTGAACAGTGGAGAGATCTCTTTTCACTAGGAACTGATTTACCTCCATCCAGTGGTGGGATTCAAATAATTTAACAACTGGTTCTCTGCCCTAATGACCAGCTGGATAGGTGTGGCTGAGTGGGCATTTGACTGGGTGGGCATGGCCAACTTCACAACACTCACATCAAGGGGTGCTTTGCCTCGCTCAGCCTCTCATGATCATGGGGATGCTACAACAGTTGTAAGTGAGAAAAATGGTCATAAGTCGCTTTTTTCAGTGCCACTGTAACTTTGAATGATCACTAAATGAACTGTCATAAGTCAAGGATTACTGTACCTGTACAAAAGCTTCTTTGTTTGCAAAAAGCTGACCTAAATACCAATCATTAGATTAGAAATACCTGCAAGCTAGAGTTACAAATCAGGCAGAATACCAGAGAACCTTGAATAATTAAAATAGTTAGAATTCAAAGATAACTATCAGCAGCCAACTCTTGCTCATAAATTAAATTTATAAAGTGAAACATTTAGCAGAGAGGTCATTTAAGCTGTCCAGAAAGGGATGGGTGGCATATTTGGGCTACAAAATGCCAGGCTAAAGAGACAAATAAACAAATTATATAGGGAACTCAGGTTCAAGCCTCCCAAGCTTGTCAGGATCACAATAAAATTAGTACATGCCACAGATATCTAAATAAACTTCAAGCCTGGTGCCATGTTACTAACCTTTATTATCACAAGAGAAAACAAAAACGAATTGGAGGATCCATATTCCTACCTTATTTTTTAAAATCTTACTATCAGTGAGCAATCATATGCCATGGTGCTTTTTCAAAAGGCAACTGGATTTTCTGGAAACCAAGAAAGTCCAGTTGCTCTTGAAAAAAAGCACCTTTGGGACAGCCATGATCTGGATGACTGAAGAATCTGCATAAACAAGAGACTCCTGTGCTCATTGAACTGACAAAGAACCCTTTCACACCCAGGAGAAGCAATCATTAGATCCATTTGCACCACTTAAAGATATCAGCTGATCTCACTTACCTCATCTAGATTTTTAAAAAAATTACATGCCCCCACAGAAAGGCAGTAAAAAAATCAATGCCAAGCTTGCATCCTGCCTCTTGGAAGTACACCCCAAAAGGACAGTGCCAGGAACTTGACTTTAAGAAAGTCAAGCCCCTAATAAAGCAAAGCAAAGTACCAGCAAAGAAAAGAAAAGAAAACTCCAGAGAAGCTCAGGCAACAGTAAGTCTGGGCATACTGCCAAGAACCTTTAGCTCTTATAATGTAATAAGGCTTAGCCAAGAGGCAGTTTCTGTAAGCAGAGCAATAGAGATTAGGCTAGAAACAACAGCAGAATGTTTCCTTCCTGCCTTCCTTACAGGATTAGCCCTGTAAAGTGGGGAAAAAACAAAAGGAGATTTCTTCCAACAACCAGTTCTCCAAACTGCTTAGAAAGTTAACGAATGGTTCTCCCGAATAGCTGCGAATCAGCTGAATTCCACCACTGCCCCCATCTACATCATGAATGATCCTGCTACTATAATAGTCTCTTTGCTCTTCCCCTGTAGCTTTATTGGTACCTCCTAACCAGGGGAACTCACTGCTTGGTATCTTTCACATTTTTGAGTTGATCCATAAAGATCATCAACATACTGCTTTAATGGACTCATATTCAGAAAATTACACACCATTTTATGATTGTACAGTAATAATGATGATTCTAGGCCACCCCGACTGAAGGTGCCCTCTATGCTGCTGAGGTGAAGACTTACATTTTTAGAATTATTCAGAAAGAGGCTGCATTGTTGTCCCTGAAGCTTTGGAATCTTAGACTAGTGCCTACTAGACCTTAGTGTATAATTTCATTGTACAATTTAAAATACAATAAAACATAAGCAAATAAAAGTATATTAAATATTTCAGTCATATTAAACAGACACTTTATGTATCTATATTGATATATATGTATGGTATTAACTATATTTGTTATATTGTAGAAGCAGAAGTATAAAGCAATACTATACTGTACAATCAAATAACAATGTTAAAGTTTATCAACTGTTTCTCCTAGACCCATTAATATGAATTTGGCCTATGTCTAGCAACTGGTGGGGAGAAGGCATGCCTATACCAGCCTAAACTAGCCAATAGGAACTCAGTAGATCCCACCCTGAACTGCATCACCAACAATATCATTACTGAAGCAGCTAAATCATATATATGGCAAAAATTGACTTGGGAGATTAGAAAAAAGACCGAACAGTTCAAAACAACACTAAACAATGTCCACTGTGTGCTGGGAATAAACTTGTGCTCAGCTTATCTTTCTAACCATAGCAGAAAAATGCTTATCGTAATATTCAGGGGTGGGATTCTACCAGTTCGGACTGGTTCTATAGAACCAGTTGTCATGATTCTGTGCAGTTTGGAGAACTGGCAAATTGTTCCACTGGCTGGCCCCTCCCTCCCCACCCACCCTGCCTAGTCACTCCTTATCTTGCATGCACACTATCCAACTTGCCTGCATTGTGCCTTCACCTAATTTTTGGTAAGTTGCTATTTTTGCTTTTTCCCCAACGATCAGCTGATCCAACTATCAGCTGTGCCACATGATTTAGATTAGCTAGAAAGCAGAAAATTGTTGGATTTCTTGCTTTCTAGCTAATCTAAATTGCTGTTATACTGCTTCGCCTTCGCCTAGGCGGCTTTCCTGAGGCGAGAGCTGAACCTTCCTTAGGACTAAAGCTTCTATTTTTCAGTGCAGATTCAGGCAACAGATTGCAGAAAGGTAGATCTGTGAGTGACTCTATGATTCTGCAAGCAACTCAATCTGCCTGCCTGCTTTGCCTGATTTTGGGTAAAAGTTGCTTTTCATAAAAAATTCAATATTTACATCCATGGTATGTTGTGAGTTAATTTTGTGAGTTTGCTTGCTAGCAAATATTATGAGTTTGCTTGCAAGAAAATTTTATGTTAATAGACTCAGGCAGCAGATTGCAGAAAGGTAGATCTGTGAGTGACTCTGTGATTCTGTGAGCAACTCAATCTGCCTGCCTGCTTTGCCTGATTTTTGGGTAAAAGTTGCTCTTTTTTAAATAAAAAATCCAATATTTACATAAATATTTACAATATTTGCATACAAGCCACGCCCACCAAGTCATGTTACCACCAAACCACGCCCAGTCAGCAAGCCATACCCACTCAGTCACATGACCACCAAACCACACCCACAAATTAGACCACACCCACAGAACTGGTTGTTAAGACATTTGAATCCCACCCAATAATATTATCATCACCTGTCCATTTTTCAGGTTTTTGATGTGTACCAAATTGTTAAATGACAGCAATTTACTGGGCTGAGTAGAAAAATAACAGACAAGCAAAGGAATATAAATCAAGGTAAATCAAATAGAATATCTTGGAAAGAAAGCTTATCTGAGTAGTTTCATTTTATTTAAGAACACACAAAAGAGAAGTCAAAATTCAATCAAAGTTCAAAGACCCAAGCCATGTGATATTGCGTTGGACTGGAGTTTTATAATATCATTTCTTAGAATTTTCCAAGAATTTTGAGTTGTTTTCCTCTTTAGGATTTCTATCCATGCATCCTTCCCTAAGCTCTCTCTAAATTTGTTGAAGTCAGCTCTCTTAAAGTCCAAGACACTAGTTTGACTTTGTTCTATTATTTTTGTCTGCATTGTGTTGAATTCCAGTATGGCATGGTCACTCTCCCCAAACTTCCCCAAACTTCCACACCTTCAATCATTTAATCCCTATTAGTAACGATTAAATCAAGCATAGCTAACCCTCTGGTTCCCATATCTTTTGGATGACAAAGTTGTCTGTTAGATTGGGCTACTTCCCACTTCCCACGATTTCTTAAGAAATACCCTGTTTCCAACCGACTGCAAAAGCAACCTCAAAAGTGGTATGTTCGACTTTCTGCAGCAGAATCCACACTGAACAGTTCATCCTTCTCACTCAATTCTTCTCTTTTTTCCATAAGCACCATAACTGTTAGACTATATTTTTGTTGTTGTCTATACATTTTTGCAGAGAAATGATAAAAAGTGAATCTTTTCTTTCTTTTTTAAAAATCAGTGAAATAAAAAAGAGTACTGTTATGTATGTAGGTTTGAATGTTATTGGTTTATTTGAACTGTTCTTGTAAAATGTTAAATGGTATTGGTTTAAATAGTGCGGGAAGAAACCCTGCACTCCCATTGGTTGGCAACTACGGCTGCTGGCTATGAGAAGCAGCCGTAGCCCAGCCAAGTCGGGTCCATTCGAGCTGTAGTCACTGAATAAACTCTTTACTGAAGCTCTTTGCGTTTGACTCTTCATGCAAACTTAACACTGGCGAGGATGGGATTGCCCTGAAGAAGAGACAACGCGAAGGTGAACAGAAGAGCGAGATGGCTGCGCTGAACACCCCCAGCCCCATTCGATCCGGCGGAAGACTGGGAATCGATGCGGATCGCCCAGATGTACCTGGAAGGAAACGACCTCGCCGATATTCCGAGAGCGGAAGAGGGCGGTATTTCACGCACTGCGTCCGCAGTCTTCAAGATGCGAGGCGTTGGCAGGAGCTGCAGAACTGAAGGTAATGGAATGGCCTGATTTGGAAAAGCTTTTAAGAGCCCATTACGCCCCACAAGTATCGTGCCTCATTAAGAGACACGAATTTTACCGTCGGGATCAAGGGGAAGCGAAAATGTTAATGACTTCGTGGCAAGCTTAAGGGACATTGGGGTGCTTGTGACTTTACCAACTTAGAAGAGGCCATGCGTGATCGGTTTGTCCTAGGCCTCAAAGATAAGGTCTTACAAAGCAAACTGTTAATGAAACCTAAGATCACGTTTAAGGAGGCCATTGAAGAAGCTGTTTCAGCGGAAGCCACCAAGTCCTCAGCAGCGGCCATGAAAAAGATTAACAAGGCCTCAAGCCAGGCCTCAAGCCATTCTGATGTGGAAAAATCCACAACAACCCATTATAACAAATAGACTCTGATTCAGATTGCAGTGAGGTGGAGGAAGGAATTTTTAGACTCAGAATGGAGAAGAAAAGGAAAGACCCTGGGAGAAAAGAGGCAAGGATTTTATTGCAGAGGCTGTGGGGGGCCACCCCCACTGAATGCAAGTTCTTAGACACCATCTGCCTACGTTGTGAGAAAAGGGGTCACCTAGCCAGAGTCTGCAAATCATCCAGAACTCCACCTAGTAGGAAGAAATTTCCTGAAAAGGATTTTAAGCCCAACAACTTCATTGAAAGATGGGGCAATTCAGAAGCAAATGGGAAGAATGAAACTCATCAAACAATCACCATTGGTCATTCTTCACCCTTGAGAAGCAGAAAAGTACACGTGAAGGTGTTCATTGAAGGAAGGCCTTGCCAAATGGAAGTGGACTCAGGCTCTTATTTATCTATGGTGTCATGGGACACTATTCACAGGCTACTTCCCAACATTCAGAAGAAACATTTCCAGAAGCAAGCACTGACTCTTAAAGACTACCAAGGGAACAAGATTCCAGTAGTTGGAGCAAGAGATTTCAACGTGCAGTTTAAAGGCCACACCAAACGTTTGCCTCTGACCATCGTGGACAAGGATCGCCAAGCTTGCTGGGACTTGAGTGGTTCAAGCCACTAGGCATCGAGGTGACTGGCATCAATCACGTGAGCAACTCTGAATGGGAGGAGGCCTTGAAGTCTGAGTTTCCAGAGGTCTTCAGCGAAGGATGGGCAAGTATATGGGGACCCTATCACTTTCAACCTAGATCCCAAGGTGCCCCCAATTCGTTTAAAGCCCAGAGGGTTCCATTTGCTTTAAAGGAAAAAATTGATGCACAATTAGACAAATTAATTGCTCAAGGGTTTAGAGCCCACTGATCACTCCAGATGGGAAACACCCATAGTCCACCAGTCAAGGCTGATGGGTCAGTAAGAATTTGTGGAGACTATAAGGGGACACTGAACCATGCGCTGCAGCAGAGCGCATACCAGTACCAGTTGTGCATCATCTGTTACATTCACTTGGCGGGTACAGTCTTTGCCAAATTGGACTTGGCCCAGGCATATCAACAACTAACAGTTGATGATGCCACTGCAGAGGCCAAACCATTGTGACCATAGAGGTGCCTTCAAATGTAAAAGGTTACAAATTGAGTCAGCGTGGCACCAGGCATTTTCAAAGCCTTATGGAAAGAATGCTCCAAGGACTGCCAGGGTAGTGCCTTACTTTGATGTGGTTAATCTCTGCTGAAAATGACACTCAGCTTCAAGAAAGACTCAGAGAAGTCCTACCAGATTCAGAAAGCGGGGTTAAAAGTCAAGGAAGACAAATGCACACTTAAGACAGATAGGGTTGAGTTCCTGGGCTACATGATTGATAAGCATGGCATCCACCCTACTGATGCCAAGGTTAAAGCAATAAAAGAAAGCCCTAAACTCAATGCAAAAAAGATTGCAAGCTTTCTTTGGACTTATTAACTTTTATCACCTGTTTCTACCTCAAAAGGCAACCATTGCTGAACCTTTGCAAGATGCTTGATAAGAAGCTGTTTGGATCTGGGGAGGAAGGAACAATCAGCATTTAACAGTATTAAGAGACTAATCACATCTGATGCTGTACTGAACAGTTCTCTGAGAATTTGCTGTTGTACTGACTTGTGATGCATCCTTGTGGAGGGGGGGGGGGGTTTGAGCCACAGGCTTCCCAGTGGAAGGGAAGCCTATTGCATTTTACTCTCGCACTTTGACCAAAGCAGAGAGAAGAATTATAGCCAACTGGACAAAGAGGCATTGGCAGTTGTTGCAGCTGTCAAGAAATTTCATGATGAATATCTGTATGGCAGGTCATTTACCATTGTTACAGATCACAAACCTTTATTAGGCATTGTGGCAGAGACAAACCTACACCTACTATCCTGTCACCAATATGAGGTGGACTGAATTTCTTGCAGCTTATTCATACAAACTGATTCTGGGCTTGGCAAGGACATTGGACATGCTGATGCGCACTGAGTCGTTGCCCACTGCCTTGCCACAAGGAGGACTTTGAACCTGAAACACACACCTTTTTTCCTAGAAACTGTTGCCAAGCTTCCAGTTCATGCTGCTGAAATTGCCAAGAGAGAGCCCAAAGACACTGTGTTGGGCTCCTGTTATAGGCTGGATTAAATGTTGGCCTCTTCAAGATCTACCTCACCTGCCCAACCTTTTAAGTCCAGGCAAACTGAATTATCTGTATTAAGAGGATGTATTTTGTGGGGTAACAGGGTGGTTATTCCTGAAAACTACAAAGAGTTTTGGAAGTACACATGAGGTCATCCTGGTATTGTAAGGATGAAGGGATTGCCAGGAGTTGTATGGTGGCCAGGTATTAACAACATGGTTGAAAACTGGGTTGCATCTTGTCCCAATTGCCAGGTAGTCAGGCCTGCCCACCTCATGCCCCACACAGGAATAGGAATGTCCTAGGGCCTGTGGTCTGGATCCACATTGATTTGCAGGTCCTACTAGGGCACACTTTTTCTGGTTATAGTAGATGCATATTCCAAATGGCTCGGTATTTTTTCCCATGATATCCACCACAACTGATGCTGTAATCAAGCAGCTCAGAAAACTATTTTGTAACCCTTGGGTTACCTGATGTTCTTGTCTCTGACAATGGCCCTCAATTCACATCTAACATTTTGAATCCTTTCTAGCACAACAGGGTATCAGACATGCCCTTACTGCCCCTGGGCACCCTCAGCTAATGGCGGGCTGTGAGCATGTGCGCTTTACCAAAGCTCCAGCAACTGGGTCCTGGGGACATCACTGAGAAGCTTGAAAACTTCTTGAGTGTTCAGCACATCACTCTAGCCCATCACTAACTTATCCCCAGCAGAGTTGTTGATGGGTAGAGAGGCTGGGTCTTCCCTTGACGCCTTCATCCCTTACACACCCAACACACCTCTGGTTTCCACTTCCAAAGTTAGGTACTTTCAGTGTGGGTGATTCTGTGTATGCTAAGAACCTTATAGGTGAGCCTCTGTGGATTCCTGCTGAAATAACTCACATCACTGGCCCTCGTTCTTACAGGGTACAAACAGAGAGATGGACTCCTCTGGAGCAGGCACATTGATCAACAGATCCAGGTTCCCTCAGGAACATAAGCCCTGTCGCTCTCTGGTTCCCTCACCTGATGTCACTCTAGGGGAAGGGGAGGAACAGGAGGAAAATCAGCAAGCAAGAATCAACCCCATATGTAACGAGCCATTCGACAGGAACCATCCCGAACCCTGTCACAATGCCAAGATCCATCCTTAGAAGTGGAAGATTGCACATCACTACCTGACTTGGGTGCTGACATTGGAATGGAGATGGGTTGGGAGGAGAGACCAGATTCTAACAGTCTAACAGGGTCTCCTTTCACAGGAAGTCCCAGCAGGGAAATGTCAGCAGACACATTTCCCTCTCACTGGGTGAGAACGTTAAAACTTCTGAACCACGGGTCTCAGCATTACCGTAAGAGCCCCACCTATTTAAAGGAATACATTAGATAGGTTGGGGTTTGATATGGACTGAACCTAGTGGGGAGGTGTTATGTATGTAGGTTTGAATGTTATTGGTTTATTTGAACTGTTCTTGTAAAATGTTAAATGGTATTGGTTTAAATAGCGGAAGAAACCCTGCACTCCATTGGCTGGCAACTATGGCTGCAGGCTATAAGAGGCAGCCATAGCCCAGCCAACTCGGGTCCATTCGAGCTGTAGTCACTGAATAAACTCTTTACTGAAGTTCTCCGCATTTGACTCTTCATGCAAACTTAACACTTTTTACTTTTCAAAACACCAGAAGGTAAGGCATGAAACAATTGGTGGAATCTAATCAAGGAGAGAAGCAACCTGGAATTAAGGAGAAAATTTCTGAGAACAATTAACCAGTGACTTAAAGAATCAGAATCAAAATCAGAATAGAGCTGGAAGGGCCTTGGAGGACTTTGAGTCCAGTCCCCTGCTCAAGCAGGAAATCCTATACCATTTCAGACAAGTGACTGTCCAGTTGCTTCTTAAAAACCTCCAGTGATGAAGCACCCACAACATCTGAAATAAAGCTGTTTCACTGGTTGATTATCCTCATTGTTAGAAAGTTGCTCCTTAGTTCCAGGTTGCTTCTCTCCTTGATTAGTTTCCACCCATTGTTTTGTCCTTCCCTCTGGTGCTCTGGAAAATAAATTCCCCCTCTTTGTGACAGCCTTTCAAATACTGGAATATTGTCCCTCCTTGTCCTTTTCTCTCAACTAGCCAAACCCAAATCCTGCATTCATATGTGTTAGTCTCTGGGCCTTTAATCATCTTAGTTTCTCTTCTTTGCACTTTTTCCAAGGTCTCAACATCTTTTTGTAATGTGGTGACCAAAACTAAATGTGGTATTCCAGGTGTGGCCTTACTAAGGCTATATAAAGCAGTGCAGTACTTCAGTGATTTTGATTTTATACCTTTGTTTATACAGCAAAGGATTGTATTAACTTTTTGACTGCTGCCACACACTGTTAAACTCATGTTTAAGTTCATCCACTAGGACTCCAAGGTCTCCCTCACAGTTACTGTTTTGAGCCCGTTTCACCTAATCTGTACTTGTACCTTTGGTTTTTCTTAAGCTTTCATACATACATATAGTTGTGGCAGTGCCATTCCATTATCTATTCAAGAGCTAAAATCTTTTTCTCAGTGTGAGAAATAATAATAATATAATAATAATAATAATAATAATATCATTCTTGACTGAACAATTATTCCATCCACAGATTCTGCTTGCTTTATTTGTTTTCAGGTTTTGTTTGTTTCCAGATAAAATGGGCTTGTACTTCTGTGGTACTGAAACCAGCAATTGAGTAATTCACACCTGGATAATTAGGAGTAAGGAAACATCCATAACATAGACTGAAGTGAATATTGAATCCTGGACTAAATTTTATGGATCAGTAATATTAGTAACTGTGAGAGGGTTTGAGGTGTCCTAGTGGATCAT